>PVKU01005856.1:0-115033 GCA_004027475.1 Anoura caudifer | reverse complement strand
TGGAAGTTCTCCTTTATTATTTGTTCAAATAACTTTTCCACTTGTTGCTCTTCCTCTTCCCCTTCTGGTACCCCTATAATTCGGATGTTGGGATGTTTAAAGATGTCCTGGAGGTTCCTAAGCCTCTCTTCATTTTTTTTTTTGAATTCTTGTTTCTTCCTTGTTTTCTGTTTGGTTGTTTCTTTCTTCCTTCTAGTCCACTCCATTGATTTGAGTCCCAGTTTTCCTCCCATCTCTTTTGGTTCCCTGTGCATTTTTCTTCATTTCACTTATTGTAGCCTCCATTTGTTCATCTAATTTGCAACCAAAATCAACCAATTCTGTGAGCTTCCTAATCACCAGTGCTTTAAACTGTGCATCTGATAGGTTGGCTACCTCTTGGTCGCTTAGATGAATTAGCTCTGGGGCTTTGATCTGTTCTCCTGTTTGAGCCATCCTTGGTTGGGTTTTTTGTTTTGTTTTGTTTTGTTTTATGGTCTGGTCGCAGCTGTTATGTATAAGAGGCAGAGCATTAGGTGTTCACCAGGGTGGGGCAGCCCAGTCATTGGGTTGTGATGCTGTATGTGGGGATGGGGTCTGAGAGGGAACAATGGTGCCTTCTCCACTCTCTCAGATTCCAGTCCCTTCTGCCACTTTCAGCAAGCAAACTGGGCCTCTCTGGCACTGATCTCTGTATGGGCTGGCTCATGCACATTCCAGGACCCCGTGGGTCCCTCCAACAAACTCTCCTGTGAGGCTGGGACTCCCTCCCAGCACCCCAATCCCCACAAGTGTTCTCAATAAGTTCCCTTTAGGTTCTATTTCTCAGTGCTGGGGCCCTGCACTGCATAGTCCATCTTGCTGCCCATTTTCACCTGGCTTATCTGTGCACGAATGTGTGACCGAGGTCAGCTGCCTTGTGCACCTTGCTTGGTCTGCTGCCTCCCTGCACTCGGTAACCGCTGCTTGTGTACCTGGGACCACCAGCTACAGCTTCTTCCCACCATGACCCTCTCTGACAGCCGCTAACTCCACTCATCTTACCAGTCTGGGTGAATCGTTGTCAGTCTTCCATATAATTCAATCCTCTATCCGTTCTGGTTGGTTTTTTTTTTTTTTTTTTGGTTCTATATTTTTTTGTCCTTAATCTTGGTTGTGAGGCGCAGCATGTCCACCTATGCCTAACTTGATATGTTTTTGATTGACATTTGCACTCACAAGGCAACATTCACTACAATGCTGTTATTTTTGCAGTTTTCTGGAGAAAACATTCAAAGCATAATTTGAAAAACTCAAGGCCATTTTGACACTTCTAGAAGCTATACATCTCCTGGGGTAAAACAGGGAAATTGATTCCATCATATCTGGGATCCTCTGATATTTGTAATGAGAACTAAGGAGAGACAGGGTAATTGATTCCCATAAGCAAACTGCCAAGATGATAGAAAGTCCTAAAAACCTTTCTCACACTATGGTGGTACAAGTATTCTCCTGTGGTCTTCCTTACTAGTTGTTCCCCGTCATTCACTGTTCTACCATTGAGCTATTTCTGTCTATTGCTCCCTGTTGCATTCACTGCTGGTTCATGGGGTCCCATTAATTTAATTGAGAAGGGGATCTACATATTAAGTGACCGTCCAAAGAACCAGGGGATGGGACAAGCCAATGTCCACTAGGCAGACTGACTTCCATTTCAAATGTATGCAATCACTTTGTAGAGACTTCTCTTTGCCTTGATCACAGGGCTCTCTGATATATATTTTTACCAAACATATTTCTGTGAAGAGGATACAGTTGGAATTCCTTGAGAGTTATTGAAAGAGTGCATTAGATAAGGGCAGAATTTTGCAAATTGACCAATTTGGCAGAAAGAACAAAGCACACTCCAGCACACCATACAGCTAGGCATTCATGTGTTGTTTTATGTCTATAGCATTGTACATATGGCAATACTTAATTGTCTGTGGCCTACTCTGCCACCAGGGGAGAGGAAACAGATGTTCCAATTTGTCTTTTGATGCGGTTTCTAATACTTACATTAACTTGTCTAAAATAATGTCAACCACCTTAGACAATTTTTCCCTAGTCCTTGAATCAGTTGACTACTTGTTTCAAGTGGCTATTAAGAATGGGATTGTCATCCCAAAAAGATGATCCATTGCCTGTGGGTATTGCCCTGGCACACACTGGAATATAATCTTATTTGTTCAAAGAGAAGTAAGACCCAACACCTTTTTTTAAAGATACCTAATAAAAATTTAGGAGTATCTAAATTCAATACCAGGAAATCTTGATGATAAGTGTATAATTATAGAACTAGTGTTATAGGTAAGGATATTAAACAGAGTGTTATAGTAGGCTTGGGAGAGGTGATGGTTTTATCATTAAATAAAATAAATTTATACTAAATTGAAAATGATAGTGATATCTTCTTAAATGACAGGTTGATGGAAAAAAATCATGCGGATATTGGACACCTGTAGGAGATGGAGGGATTCTAGAATAGGTCTAGAAATGACAGAATGTATGCAGAAATGGGACAAAGGAGGGTAGAGTTCTTCCTTTGCTTAGGCTAGCCAGAAAGGCTTATAGTAAGATATGTTCCTATTTGGGACAGAGAACAGATATTGGAAACAAGTATTTCAGACCATTAGTCAAAACATACAACCAAAACAAGGTCACAAAAGAAAAAAATCAAACAATAATCAGGAATTTTAGCAAATAGCATACTATGTAAAAAAAAAAAAAGCCATTATTAGCACTCTTCACTTCTCAAAAAATTCTCATACAAATTCCTAGATATTATTTTAGGATTTCTACTGGGCTACTTTTCCTCTCTATCAATTTGGCTTCCCTTCCTATTTACTGAAAATCTGTACTGTACATCTCTATGGGGCACCTTTAACAACATATAACAATGTTCCCAGGCTCAGTAATCACTCCCCCAACCTCCATTTTTCCTGGACCATGTGCTTGGGCAGAATTCTGGGTAGAAATATACATGGTGATTAACAAATTTTACTTTGGGGGCAGATGACCAAGGCTCAGATCCTGTTTCCACTTTCTACTAGGTATGGGGCCTTCAGAAGAGTTATTTAAACTAACCAAACATCATTTCTTCACCTATAAAGTGGATTATTTGCCATATATGCACCGCAAAGTTGTTATAAGTGTTCAATGGGATGATTCAGAGTTTTTGAGGTAGAGGCTGGCATCACTCCTCATCCTTCACACCTCCATCCAACCACTCACCAAAGCCAGTTGATTTTACTTTTTGAATCTCTCCTCAGTCCATGCTGCTCAATCCATACCCCACAAAGCAGCCTTGCAAGAAAGAACTCTTCCTTGGCTCCCCAGTTCTCTACATGGAAGTGTCTCCCTCCTTGCCAAAAGGCACAAAGTGCCTTGTAATACAACCATTCACTCTTCATCTGGCTGTTCTCCTTGCTCCACTCCCCTTGCTGCCATTTCTTCAGCTCTGCTAAATCCCTGTGACTCCCAAACATAATGCTCACTTTCACCAAGGTCTTATTGCCCAACCTGTGAGATATTCCTTCTATTCTCAATTCATCCTACTCTCCTTTTATGGATATTTCCTACTTGGGCCCATCTCAGGGCACTCACCATCTGCACTCCAGTCCCACTGGTTACCCCTCAGCCTTCAAAGATGCCATCGTCTTTCCCACATAGGGGCCTTTGGACATGCACTTCACTCTACCAGTAACACTCATCCATGTCTCCCTTTTTTTTGCATCATTAATTTTTATTGATGAATATCATGTAGTAAATGCCTTAAACTTGTCAGCTCAAATGTTCTTCCATGGGAAAGCTCCCTCTTATGACCTCTTGGCAACCTGCACTTCCCTCCATTAGTATTAAGTATCAAGATTGGGGATGATATGTTTGTGAAATTATTTGGTTCTAAAATAGCTTGGATCAGGTCACCCAGAAGTATGCCCTAGGTCAAGAATTCAAGGGCAAACTGCTGATTTGAGGAGTGATCTCAGGAAACACCAGGAGAAAAGCAGGGAAGTAAGACTGCTGAAAAAAGAAAACAAATACAGGTTAATGAACAAGCAGATTGTCCTGTGGCAATCAGGACTAGGTCCTGAAGAAGAATTCTGGGAGACTGTTTGGGACATGCCTCAGATTTGCTCCCTCAAGGGGCACCTACTCCCATCCATCATTGGTTGAGGGCTGCTTCCAGATCTGCTGCCTAGGACAAGCATCCTATTGAGACTAGAAAAATTCCTGAGGCAGAGTGCCACAGGTGTTCATGAGCAGAAGCCACTGCAGAGCAGAGAAATCAGAGGTGAGTGCCCTAAGGATGTAAGGGCTCTACCCACAGTATCTATCAGCACCACTGGGTTGAGCTCCAGGGCTCGTTGCCTCACTAGCTATCTCTAGAGCAGTGCCATTCAATAGAAATGAAATATGAGTCACAAACGCATGTGTAATTTTTAATTTTTGAGAAGCAATTTTTAAAAAGTAAGAGAAATAAGTGATGTTAATTTTAACTCTATATCTTTTAACCCAATATAGCCAAAGTATTATCATTTTGACAAGAAATCAATATTAAAATGTCAATAAGGTATTTTACATTGTTTTGTTCTGTCTTCACAATCTGAGATGCATTTGGCATTTGCAGAACTCTCAATTTGAAGTACCAGATTTCAAGTGCAGAACAGCCACATGGGGCTAGCTGCTGTCACAGTGGATAATGCTGCTCTAAAAGACAGAGACTGAGAGAAAGTGGGTGTTCAGTAAATATTTGCTCAATGATAGAGGTCTTAGCTGGGGTGGTGATTCCTCTGGAAGAGTTACCTGACCCCTCTGGAATGAATGTGGGTACTTCCTCTCAGAGCCCCCACAGCCATCCCTGCTTCATCCAACACAAGGTTTGTTGTACTTACCCTGGGCTGTGTGGCGCTCACTGTCTCCTCAGTGAACTCCTGGCAGGGGGAGGCTCCCACCTCTGTTCCTCTGTCTGTGGCACCCAGCACAGGCTCCAGAACAGAGGAAAACTTCTCAAAGTTTTGTTCAATGATGAATACATTTTAAGACAAGGTGACTTAATTATAGTTTTAGTGAAATTGAAAAGGTACATTTTATAGATTTATTTCATGAAAAGTCTAACATTTTTCTTTCCACTATGAAACATTATTGTAATCTCAAGGGATTACTCACCTACTGGCCACAGAGTCAGAAGAAGTTGGAAAATGAACAACAACATTAATGAAGTTAAGAATGTGCTGCTGATAGCTGTATGTAGTGAATGAAAATAAATCACATGATACTTTCTGTTCTTACCAGTTTGTACTCCAGAGCCTGAACCAGTGGTTCCCAAAGTGTGGTGCCTGGACCTGCAGCCTCAGTGTCACCTGGGAACTGTCAGAGATGCAGATGCTCAGGCCTCACCCAGCTCTGCTGGACCAGAACTCAGAAATCAGTATTTTAACAAGCCTTCCAAGGGACGCTGATGCATAGAGAAGTTTGAGAACCACTGCTCCAGGTTCCTCTAGATAGAAAGCACTGGGTTCGAGGAAAGATAGCTTTCTGGGCCCACATTTTCACATATATAAAACATATGCTCTCTACTGAAAGATGCGTAGTTTCTGCTCTTGTGAATTATTTTCATGTGAAATGAAAAATAATATGTTGAAATTTATTCTGGTACAATGTCAAATAGCTATTAAGCAAACATTTGGTTAAACAAAACCATTACTAGAATTCTGCAATTTTGAGAGATAAAAGGCATATAGAAAGCACTGTTGTTTTTATAGTTAATAGTAAGTTTAGGAGCAGTTGTCAGTTTTCATCACCTATAGGATTATAATTTGATTGAGGGCACATTTTTTGTAAAATGTTCAAAATGAATTGTGGAAAACCTGTACACTGCTTTCATCCTAAACTTCAAAATTCCAAAGCAGAATCTTAAATTTGCTATTTCCCCCACTTAAAATAGCATGTTTTAACATGATGGAGCAACTATTTCAAAGAGAGATGAGGAACACAAAAATTAAGGCTTTTACTTCCCATGGTAGTGTGAGGCTGCCTGCAACTTCAAATATACATGCATCGAATTGTCCCTCCCTAAGGGACAGCTGCACTCAGCACACTTGCATCTTTGACCAGTGATTTCCTGAAGAACCATATGGATAAAGCAAAGCAGATAACCAGACTACTTACATAGATAGTCCTCATTTATTTCAGCTCAAATAACTAATGCTTATTCAGATTTACATGTATGAGGTCAAATTGTATATGTTCTTCTAGATCATTGTATTTAGCCTGAATTTTACCTCAGACAGGTTGATACACCTTATGAAACTACTCCATCCATCTTTGTTTGTCAAATCCCAAAGGGAAAGCCTTTGTCTTCCAAACAGGCTAATTTACTCCTTCTCCACATCCTGAATTTGGCAGGTACTCAGCAAACATTAATTGATGACCAAAAAAAAAAAAAAAAAAACCTAAGAGCTTTTGAATTTATTCATAGAATGATTCTTTTATTCAAAGAACCCTTTTATATACTTTCTATTCTTTACAAAGTAGCAAAACAATGTTTCTTCTTGCCAGTTCTGTATTTAATATCTGCACGCAGCCAGTGCAATGTGTGCCTGTTTGAAACAAATGTGTGGGCATACCAGTTATACCAATCCAGAAACATAAGTGACAAAACAGACAAACACAGCTTTTAGGAGGAAATTTAACATTAGGGCTCAAAGTTAATGGCAAAACACAGTTGTTGTGTTTAAAAGAGTGAAGTAGCACAAAGAAATCACTGTAATGCTATTAAGCTAACTTTACTGTGTTGACAATTTTCCCATCAATGGTGTGGACACCAGGCTGTGTGCACACCTGAAAACCAGTGCATTCCATGAATTGACGTGCACCAGCACAGATCAACTAGTAGAATAGCCATAGGTATGAGCACAAGCTGATTTCCAGCCCTAGTTGTACCATAAAGTCATTGAAAATCTTTGGGAAAGTTGCTTAGTTCTCATTCCTTGGTTCCCTAATATTAAAAAAGTCACATTAATATATTTCTTATTATTGTCACTCTTTGATGGTCATTGATTGTATGCAGGATGTTTTGTATCTCTACAAGGTGCTGAAACTTCCCCAGAGATGACTGTGCTAATGAATAGTGTTTGTAAATTGTTCAGAAATCCTTGGATTAAAAACTGACTGTATCAGAAGAGAGGTATTTGTGTTAACATGCCGTATGGGAGAAGCATATGTTGTCTATTAAGAGGGTATGTCTGATATTGAAAATAGCTCTCTGTTGCATTGCCTTCTGCTGTTTTTACACCTAGATGTGCTACAGCAAGTTTTGGTATGCCAGGGCTATACCTTCAGTGTAGAAATGCTACAGAGTTCAGGCCCTCAGCAGGTATTTGTTGAATTCCTTGTTGAAGACTTGGCACTCTACTTACCATCATACAAAAGTATATGGAAGGGACAGTTGCACATTACTGGCTCATGTGTTTCTTTTCCTTAAACATGTGTCATACTTAGGTCTCCCTTGACAGACACATATGCTTTAAAATACCGGGTTCAGTTATTTTCTCTTCCCTTTAATGGACAAGTATGCTGTTTGGGGACATTTTTTAAAAAAGACAGGACCTAGATGACTGGCTTTTCTGTCTACAGTTGAAGATCATTTCATAGGTCACACAGAGTCTTTGTGAGTAGGGTGTGTTTGTAATAACATTTGAATTTATTCTGAGTAGAAGCAGTACTAGCAGTCAGGACAGCACTGCTCAGCATTTCCTCAAATTGACTCTACATGTCCTACTGCCTTCCCAAGAGGTTCTAAGTCTCTCGTATGGATAACTCTATTATAACAAGTTCCACAGATAATCCCCACTGGCCTGAGGAAGGGATTCCTTCTCTTAGCTAGCTGCTTCAGTAAGAACACAAAATGGCAATAGGTATAGTATAACAAGAGTCTGTGTCTGTTGTACACATTGTATGAAACTTATAACCTTATATTCTACTAGTATATTACTGATAATCTTGGAATAGAAGACAATTATTTTCCTGATTAATTTGTGGGGTAGCCATGTAAGGTCAAGTAGGGGAAGAGAATATTTCATTAATTCACAAATATTTATTGAACACCTACCATGGCTCCTTCTGGGTACTTAGGAGACATCAATCAGGTAATGTAGCAAACAAAGATCCTTGCCTTGGAGGCATTTACAGTCAAATGAGACCAAATAGACATAAACAATGAATATAATATCTAAATTGTATATAAGATGATAAACACTTAAAAAATAAATAAAGAGTAGATCAAGATAAGGAGGATGGACTGTGTGGAGATGGGGAGATCCCACCATTTTAAATAGAGCATTCAGCATAGACCTCACTGAAAAGGGGATATTTGAGCAAAGACTTGAAGGACCTGGGAAAAAACACTCCAGACAGAGGAAATGGGCAATACAAGGACCAGGAGAGCAAAGATCCATGTGTACTGGAGGAATAGCACAGAGGCCAGTGTAGCTGGAGCTGAGTGAGTAGGGAGGAAACTAGAAAGAAGTCAGGGCAGGAAAACAAGAGGAGTCTCCAGCCCACAGAGCCTTTATACCTTTGGGCATTTTAGAGCATTAGAGCAGGGAAATGATATGATGTGACTTCTAGGTTGAGAGTAGATTTGGAGGATAGAGCTGAAGGAGAAAAACATGTTGGGAGCCATTGCCACAACCCAGGAGAAACGGGATGGAGGCTGGACAGGGAGTGGTGAAAGCAAATGGACTTTAACTGCATGTGCTTCCTAAATGTCACCACATTTGACTTTTAGGAGCAATTATGTATAATTAAAGAGATGTGACATTTTAAAATTAATGCACCATTTAATGAAGTTCAACCAGAGGTTCAATAGACACCAGGTCCTTTTCTACATCAAGAGCTAAAATATGGTTGAAGCAAAAAATAATAATAATTGCTGCTCAGGGGAAAATGATGTTTGTTTCTTAATCCCATGACAAGTACTTGTGGAGCCCCTCAGGATCTTAGACACTGTGCTGGTTGTTGAGTACACCACAGGAATAGCAAGGACATCTCTCTTAGCCAAGGACTTACAATTTAGCTCTCAAGGGTCAAAAGAGGTCACAGGAATTGGCAAGGCAAAAAAGAGAAACCTCAGGCTTTGTCATATCTGGACTTGAGTTTAAGTTCCAGCTCTTCCACTAATTGTGGGACTTCAGGGAAGTTATTTGACCCCCCACAACCTTGATTTCTTCATCTGTAAAAATGTAGATAAAAGTCTAACTCAATAACACTGCTGTAATTTTACAGTAATGAGGATGGGGTGCGTAAGTATATAAGTGCCTGATGCCTAGGAAGCCCCTAGGAAGCAGCAGCTACCAAATGTGTTAGATGGTGACTGCACACTTCTTTTTATCTGCACTTGAAGAGGCATGTGAGATGTTAGAATAATGAGGCAACCAACTCAGAAACTTACTTTTCTATAATGAATCTATTAAAATAGCTCAATAGGCTGATGGCAGTTCCAGAATAAAAAGTTTAAATGTTTAGAGCTAACCTCTCTCTCCTTTCCTTCTTTCCTTTCTTTTTCTCTTTCTTTCTCTTCCTTCCTTCCTTCCTTCCTTCCTTCCTTCCCTCCTTCTTTCCTTCCTTCTTTTCTTCCTAAAACCATTAAGCAGAACTGAGCAATGCCATTGTTCACATTGAAGGGGGTAAGGTGGAGGAGATGGCAGACACCCAGCACAGAGCTGGGCCAGGGTTGGGGAAGCATGTCTGTCTCAGATTAAAGGTGACTAAAGAGACATGACAACTAAATGCAGTGTGTGATCCTTGATTGCTATGAAAGGCATTATTGGAAAATTAGCAGAACTTGAATATGGACTATGGTTTGGATAGTAGGAATGTCATCAATTGCTAATCTCCTGATGTCAATGGTTGCACTATGGTTATTGAAGAGAATGCCCTTGTTTGTAGAAAGCATATACTAAAAATATTCAGAGCTGTTGAGAGTAATTAGGGGGTGATTATGGCCTGACTTGCTCCCAAATGCTTCAAAAAAACAGAAAGTTTCTTGTAACTTTCTGTTGTTTAAAATTATTCCAAAATAAAAATATCTTTAGCATTAACAAGACAAGTCTAGAGTTACAGCATTGCACTCACTTGGCTTAAGTGTCAGAAGAGCTGAATTCTCTACATTCTTAGTGATCTGTGTTAATCTGTATGAGATCATACCTTAGTTTCATATTATATATTTTTTAATTTATTTTATTTTAATTGTTGTTGAAGTACAGTTTCCTGCCTTTCCCCCAACCCAACCCACCCCAGCCTATATTATATTTTATATTAAGTACCATTTTTCCACATTTTTTTCTTACCCATGATTTAAATATCTTACCCAAATACAAATATTAGTTACCTTTCTAGGGAAGTATAGTCGGTTCTGGCATCAGGTGACTGGGTTGAAATCCCATTGCCAGCACTTGTTAACAGTGGAATCTCAGGCAACTTAGTTAACATATCTGTACTTCATTTTCCATATTCATAAAATGTGGTTAACAATAATGCTTACATAATTGAGTTGTTATGAGAATTAAATTTGATAACCTATGCAAAGCACTTAGACACTAAATAAAACATAACCAATATTCAGTAAATGTTAGCTGCTTTAACTAGTATCCTGCTGCCCATATGGCTGCATTAAATAAAATATAAACACCAGAAATGGCAGTACATATTCTTCGAGAGTACACCTCCCTTACATAAGCTACACTTATTTTTCAAATTTGTGTCTTCCAGAGAGTTTTAAAATATGCAAGGTGAAAATGTAGCTGGTTAGCAAAATACAAAATCAGAGACTAAGTTTTTTACAAATAAAAGTGTTAACTTCAAAAATACCTTTGAGCCCTCCTGAGCTGGAAAAAAAAATCAATATAGCATTTCTGTTAATCAGCTATTCCACAGTGATGCTGTATAACAAACCAACCCAAAATGCACTGCCTTATAGTAAAAATATTTATTCTCATGATCACAGGTTTACATGCTGACTGTGGCTCAGCAAATGTAGGTTGTGCTCTGTTGGGCAGTTCTGTTTCAAGATGTGAGTTGCCTGGACTTAGCTCCAAACTGTGGCTTGGGTTCAAGTCTGATCCACATATCTCTCATCTTCTTTAAACCAGTGTTGATGGGCTTTTCTTGTCAGGCAAATGTCAGGAACACAAGTCCCAAGTTCAATTATGTAGCACATTTAAGCCCTCTGCTCACATCATGTTCACTAATATTTCATAAGCCAAATAAAGTCACTTGGAATCAAGTCCAACATCATTGGAGCAGGAAATATTCTCTGCCTACATTGGGAGATCAGAGATGTATAATCCATTACAGGACCGAAGAATTGGGATCTATAATCCAATCTTCAAACCACTGTTTTTCAATCACCTATGCTCTACTCATGTCCAGAAAGCTTGGGACCTGTAAAAGAAATGGTAATAGTACGCCAGCAGGCAACACGCATCAGGTTGTTTCCCTAGTAGCAGGGGTGTACTTACTCTAATTTACTTTCCATCCCCATGCACAGTTCACAAAAGGAACCAAAATATCAGGAAAGTAATTTGTGGCCATGACATTGAGATTTTGCCCTTGGAAAACTCTTCCATATAGTATTACACATGGACTGCATTCTTATCATCCTCCAACCAATGGTACATTCCTTTCACTCCCATGAATTTACATTGCAGCAGGAGTCTCTTGTTTTTATTTCCATAAAAATTTTGAGGTACCTTGCATTTAGTATATGCTCAATATATAGGGGTTGAAACACTGAGGAGCAGGGTACTAACACTGGAGAAACAAAAATGATGCCACTACTAGAATTCTCACAGATTACTGTGCTTTGGGGCATAGGAAAGTAAAGTATAATGTAACATGCCACATGAGTGCTGTGGAAATGTATCATCTGAAATAAATACATGACCTCTTGGTATATTAACTAAGAGAATTTAGCTTTTGTGTGACAATTTTTAAGCTAATGAAATAGCATGTCACTTCCCTGTATTTCTTCACATTTATTATAAGCCTTTTAAATCCCTTCTAAAAACCACACATTTAGATTTCCCACTCTACTCAACTTTTATTGTGTGTGTTCTTCCTCTGACGATAGCTAGAAAGAGAAGGCTGATAAAAGGAAAGATTGCCCATATCAAATCCTTATGGGTAACTGTGTAATGGGACTTTTTCCTACCAGTAGAAGCCCACTGTTTCACTAAGAACTCACCCATTTGAGGCATTTTAAATGGATGGAAAGTTATATGTTGGCCAAACCGTCTTTCTAAAAGAGAGTGAAATGAATGCTAATCTAATTGGCCAAGAATGCATAAACTGGGTTTTGAAAGCAAGACTTCTACACTGGTTCCCCCTGCTGGATTTGCAGGTGAATGTCTTCGGAAATTGATGGAAGCAATATATCTGAACCTTGTCACTTGAGGGCCTGTTACTCAACTGGCAAATCCCACATTCTTCTAGAATGCGCATACTCCATGATAAACATGCCAGGTGTCTCCTGAGTTTTCTGCCCAAAGGCAGAAATACTATCACTGGAACACTGTGAAGCTAAGACTCAAAGTGGAAAACAAAAGCATGCCAGTCGGGAGACTGCATTAGGGAACGGGATGGCATGTGTGGATAAAAATAAGAACCCAGTAATAGTAGACTAGGAAGACAGCCAGATTGGTTTTGCCACTGTGAAGCTGGACTTGGGGTCTGACCATGAAAATAATTTTCATGCATTCAGAATGGCCAGAACCAATTCCTCACTTTCCTATTATTTGTTGTTTCTCTTTTCCTTCTTAACTTCCTGTCTTCACAAGAAAGCTTTTTGTCCCCACTCCATAGAGATGTGGTAATCAGCCTAATTTTAAAGGTAGCGTGTCACTGTACACTTCAAGTGTATTGTGAAATCTGTGTTAAAAGGTCTGTCTGTTGGGTGAGACAGAAAAGCTGGCAGATTTTTCCTGCTTGACTGGGAGTTCATTCAATTAGGGGAAGAGGGGACACTGACCTGTGTTCCTGACACACGGTCCTGCACCGAATTGACCTTGTTAAGGGAGCACGAGAAGCAGTGATGGCTATTTTACTCCTAGAGTGAAAGCCGATGCCATCACCCACTTGGAGAACCAGAAGAGAGAAAATGTCAGATCATCTGTCATACTTGTAAAAACACCAGTGAAAACATTGGATTTAGGTAGCTACAGAGCTGCCCCAGGTTCTCATGGTAAAGTGTATGCGGCATCCCCTAAGTTGTCCCAAGTGACAAATGGCACCATGCAGGGCAGAGGGAATTCTGTCTATACTTAATGTAGTCATTGATAGAATTCTTTCTCCACTGAGTGTCACTCTTTTTATCTGCGTCTTTACTTTTGCCATTCTATTATAAACCTTTTCTTTCATCCAGGTTACTTTCTTCAGTAGGTTATTTTTCAGAGCTGCTCAGGGAAATGTTTCTTCTTTGCATCTCTGAGGCTCTTGTTTCAGCTTTACTAGTTGACATCTCCTCTGGGGAAAAACTATCCGCTTGCCCCTGGATTAAGAGCTGGTGGTAGCAGATGGTGGGTCAAAGCACTCAAGCAAAACAAAATTAAGTGATCTGGCCTGGTTGTGGTTCAGGAATTTTAAAAGGGCTCAGCTGGGTGATTCTTCTGTTCCTTTTGGCTTTGGCTGAGGCCATCATTCAGCTGCATTCAGGTGGCAGCTAGGCTGGTTTAGGGGACATTGAGAAGGCTTCACCCACATGTCCAGCCCCTCCATGCTCTGCCGCATGGCCCTTCTCTTTCTCCATGTGCCTCTCTCCACCTGGTAGGCTAGCTGGAGTGTCTTTACAGCATGATGGTTGGCTTCCCACAGGGAGGAAGTGGAAGCTACTAGTCTTCTAAGGCCTTAGCTTGGAGGGTCTAGAATACCACTTCCACATTTCATTGGTCTAAACAATTCACAAAACCAGTCCTGACTGAAAGAAAGGAGGGAGAAATTCCACTTCCTAAGAGACGAAGGATCCGTGGCATCTTTAACCCATAGTAATACATGCTAGTACTGCTTCTGTGTTTTACATACTTTGACTGGATGTTTTATATTTTGGTTGTGTCTTTATGTAAATTTATCATTAAATGTTTTTCTTTTCTAAACAAAAAGAGGTTTGGAAAGCCTCCCAGCAACAAATTATAAAATGTGCTTTTATTTGCCTTTGAAAAGTTTGTTTTTCTACACATAAATTCACAGATCTGTATTATACATTTTAATCCAAAAGAGAAAATTTTAGCTACTTTGTTTATATAGGCACCATTGGACCTGCCCAGTTATTTATTTTTCAAGGATTTATGTACTATAGCGTAAACTTGACCAGGATAATTTGTTCAAGACAAAATATTTTATAGTATAGATTTGTTAGGCTGAGATGTATAGGTTAAATAAAAATAGACATTTCTGCAACATAGATCAAACAGAAATATAAAGGGCAGAGAAACTTAACCAAGTTTATTACACAGTGTAGATTGCTTGTGTTGAAGGACAAAAGATTTGGATTTAAAATGTGTATTGCATTTTGGGAAATGCTGTGCAAGTAGAGAGATGTAACTAGGACTGCTGAGTGAATTTTGTTTACTGCAGTTCAACATGTCATCAAGCAAATCGTGTGCAAAGGGACAGGTATAAATGCACCTATTTATGTAGGTAATTTTTCTGTTTCATGCCTCTGATTCATCTCTCTGCATTGCTTTATGGGGAGTAATGCTACATTGATTATTAATTTCAGTACTGCATATTAGCCATAAAGAGATATTTCATAAATTGACTTGATATAATTTTTTTTCCTCTGTGGTTTCCTTGAAAGATGAGAATGGTCCAGAGGGGAAACAAAGTGCGGAAGAAATGGAAGGGCAGAGTCAAGAAGCAGGTGGGCTCAGATTTCTTTTGAGGAGTCTCCTAGGCCTCATCCACAGAGGTGAACAATGACTTTACTCAGTGTTATTTTCTGAAAATGCCTACACTTTTTACTAGGTTAACTTCACTGTTCATTCAGGTACCCTTCAGGAAGCGACTAACTCTATTAATTCTGAGTTAGGGCTTCCTGTCAGAAGGGTATGTTGTCATGTCTCATTCACCAATTCCATTTTTTTGCATGTAATAAGTTTGTTTAGTGATGACCTAAGAGGGGTGAGCAGAGTTTGAAGTGCCAAATAAGACAGTGGCTGACCTAGGGCAGGTTAAAATGAGCAGATGCAGTTTAGACAAAAAAATAAATAAATGAAACAAAAAATGCTTAAATGAAATGAATAACAGGCTTCCCCTACCCAAAAAGTGGAGTGTTCTTTACTGTTTGCATTAAATTTTGAAGACCCATATTTCTGGTTATTTCTCTGCATGTTTTAAGTCATCTCCTACCATTAGGAGATGGTGTAACAGAGCCTGACTTGTGCACAGGAAGAGCTAAAGTGAGATCCAAAGGCTTCTTGACATCTCCTCCATCCATTAAGAAGCAGATGTGTCAATTGAACATATTAAAATAAAATAGCACTTAATACTCAAGAGAGATTATCATCACCTTCAATTTATCATTTCTTTCTACCCATTTTTGTACTCAGGCATGCTCTCTTTTAAAAATAATAGACCCAATTATGCAGCTATCAACACTACCACCCAAATAAAAATATCCTTCTTCTCTTTACTTTGCAAATCATTCTCCTGGTTCTAATGAGCACCACGGTGGCAGTGTAGGTGGTAGGGGAGCATATTTTAAATGGGGGCTGTTTCTAATGTGTGCCATGGGACATTTTAGGCCATATACTGAACTATTGAAAATAAACCAGATAGTGGGATGCGTTTTTCACTGAAAAGTTCCTCCATTAACCTTGGAACTTTTGCAAAAGAACTGGAAGCTTTTGTTATTAACCTGGAAGATGGAATTGAAGAAGGCCAATCAGAGAAAGCACTGAAGCAAGGCAGCAAAGAGCTTGTGCGGCTGCCACAGGGTCAGCGGGCTCCCTTTGCTGAAATGTAGCCTTGCAATGAAATGAATTCTGATACAGCAACCTGTTGTTATTCATGCCCCCACCCCTGCCTCCAACCCACACATCATTATGCTCCATGGAAGATGAGTCTTATATGAAAAGCTGTCGCTGTTTTTACTGTGTGGGGCTGATCAATATTAGTCAACTAACTGCTGACAGCTGAGGTCATTCTCTGAATGTTGAGGTTCCACGGTTTTTTTCACTCAATAGTCTGTCCCAAACTGTCCTTATCAACATGGATTTTTTTTCTATCCCTGTTTATACATACAGGTACACACACATGCACATGTATATACATGCACGCACATTTGCCTGTGTTTTATTTATTCACCCTTTTCCCTTAATCAGTTAGAAAGAGGCAGTTTCTCTTTCTTTCTCTCTCTCTCTTTCTTTCTTTCTTTTTTTCTGATTTGGACTCATCTTGGCTGTTAGCAGGCAGGTAAAATGTAACCTCTCCTTTACCTCTTAGATCAATAGCATCATCAGTGCAGTATGGGAACCTCTCAGTGTGAGGAAGAGTCCTAAATACACACCTGAGAGGCTCCTCTTGATCTTCCAAACAAGACCACTCACTGACTGGCATGGAGTCCACAGCAGAGTTCACCTATGATCCACCAGTGTCCACATGCCTTGTTATGTCCACTCTGCTCATTTCATATCCTCCCTAATCCACATGCAAAGAAACTGAAGATATGGTTCTGATTATTAAAGCCTTTTTGACCTGCTGTTATTCTTCTAAAATGACATACCTGTTTTTTATTCAATATAATTTCCAACTTCAATTTTGATTATATAATTCTTCAGGCCTCTTTCACTAAAAAAAAAAAACAAAACAAACAAACAAAAAAAAAACACTCTCACCCTAGCATAGTCCATCAGTTTTTACTGTCATCATACTCAAATCAAAAGTTGTAGAAATCATTCCCTAGTCATATAACAAATGCATACCAAGGGTCACAGGCCCAGTCTGGGCACAGGGATAAGCAGTAAGCTATAAAGACAATATCCCTGCTTACTTGAAGCTTATATTCTGGTGGGAAGAGTCCAAAAATAAACAATAAACAACAAAGAAGTAGCAAATGGTGACAAATGCTTTGCCGAGAAATGAGGTAATGTAGCAGGAATACTGCGAAGGCCACTTCCCGCTGGCTAGCCTGGGGAAGATTCCCTTAGGAAGCAATAATTAAAATGAGATCTAAGTGATGAGACGATGAAAGTGCATTCACATGGAGGAAACAGATCATGCAAATGCCTCTAGGCCAGTTTGGGTTTGGCATGTTGGTGAGAGAAGGTGGAATGGTTGGAGCACCGTGAATTGCAGGAACATGGTATGAAATCTGGCAAAGGGTCATAGGACCAGATTACTTCCAACAGTATAAGATTTCACTTTATTAGAACTACAAAGAGAAGCCAATGGGAGTTTTTAAGTGGTGAAGAGACAAAGCTATGTTTTAGTAAGCTTGTTTTGCCTATGAGTTAAGATTGTCAAAAGAGCCAAAGTAAGGACATTCAGAAGGCTGCAGGAGGAATGCAATGACGGTGGTTTCTGGAAATGGTGACAGAAATGAACTGAACTGTGTTACATTCCAGAAATAGAGGCAACAGGATATGCTGATGGATTGGGGTGGGGAAGGGAGGAAAGAGGAATCAGTCCTAGGTTCTTAGCATTAGTAACTATGGAGACAATGGTGCCACTTACCTGAGGATACATGGAGGACTGGCCACAGGGCACAGTTTTTGCTGAGAAAGTTAACAGCTCAGTTTTGGCCATGGTAAATTTGAAAGGACTCTTAGCCATATACAATGTCAAAAAGCCAATTAGATATATGAGTCTGGATTTCTAGGGAGAGGTGTAGACCAGGGATACAGGTTTGAGATTCACCAGCATATAAATTATATGAGACTGAATAAGATTCACCAGAGAGAGCATGTCACTAAAGGAAACAGTGAGACCCGGGACACAGTCACATCTACAGATATGGTAGCAGGGGAGAAGGAGCAGCCACAACAAGAAAGTGTTTCAGAAGGAACCAGACTAAAGAAATGTTACTGAGAAATCAAGTAAGATAAGAAAAGAGAAATGACCATTGGATTTGGCAAAGGGAGGTCACTGGCCCCTTTGATAAGAGAATTCGTGGAAGAGCAGTATAGCCAGTTGAAGTAGGTTATAGAGAGACTGTGAGGTAAGGTGGTATAGAAGGGTAGCACACACTGCTCTTTTTAGGGGGCTTTGCTGTGAAGAGAAGTAAAGAAATGGGAAGATGTGACATCAAGGTTAATATTTTGTTCTATTTATTTTTAATAGAAGATTGTCACTTAACAAAAGAAAGTGATTCATCTTCTTCAGTTATGCCTCTACCAAATGTTTTATTCTTTGTTCCAATAAAGACATGCCCTAAAAGTAATAGTCATATACATTATGGACAAAAGATAAGTTAGAAAGTGTGTGATTTGCCTTTAAATATGTTAGTTGCCATGCATGTATGTGTGAGTCTTTAGCTCCATGACCATGTTTCTGCACATATCCTTTTCCAGGTGTCAAGTATTAACCATTTCAAATGCTTCTGATAATCCTTCATGTCTTAAATTCACTATTTTAATGTTAGTAAGTTAATTATCCACCATCCTGGAGGCCAGACATGAGTAGAATCACTGGGTTGCTGATGATACTGAGAAGACAGATAAAAAACTCTGAAGAGGTTAATTGCTGCTGTCGGGGACAGGGGCCTCAAAGTTTCTTACTCCCCACCCTGCGCCTGGGTGACGGGAAATCTCCAAGGGCTCCCGGTGCTTTCCTACATGTGACACCGTCTCTGGGCCTCTGCATGGAGGACCATCAGCTGTGCTCCCTGCAGTTTGAGGCTGGCTAAAGGAGCAGATGTGCTGTGCCAAGAAAAACAAACTTTAAAAATGCACATATAAAACACTTTGTGGAAACCTTCAACAGCATACGTTCTTTCACAATCTGTTACTAAGAAAAATAATGTACCATTGTACCAGAGATGGAGAAGAAGCAAAATGCCAAAGTAGAATAGTACCAACAAAAGCATTTTTCACCAAAAAAAAATTTTTTTTAGTTCATTGGGTTCTCTCTTAAGTGAAGGTTTCTGTCTCATTGATTGTAAAAGGGACTCTAAACCACCAACCCCGTCAGGCAGGGTTCCTTGAGTTAGAGCATGCAGCAGGCTCCTGCTTCCTGTGGTGCCGGGGGAGGGAGCGGGGCAGTCGGTGAGGCTACAGCTTGACAATGTTTCCTCTGAGGCAGTGTTTCTCTTCCCTGCTTTATAGATGGTGTCAATGCTGCTACTGTGCACGGCCCTGCTTCAGAAGAGGCAGCTGAAGTCTGTAAAGATGAAGGTATGAGGCTACTTACTACACCCAAAAATCAAACACCCTTAGGAGACCCTTTGGGTTTTGTTTATATGGAAAAAGGAAGCAGCGAGCAAAGTCTGTCCAATTCTCATTAAGCATCTCCATGTCCCACACAATCAAAGATCTCAGCCATTCTGTTTTATTCTATATCTGCCTTTTTCAGAATGTATCTGTACCTTTATATGTTTTTCTGAAAAGTAACTTCGTGAAATGAGAATGATTGGAGAACTTATGTTTCAAGAAGATGTTTAAACAGAATTAGGCGTTTCTGCTGTTTATAGGTACTCATCAGGAGTAAGTTCAAAAGAGGTGGCATGTGGGAACCATCTACTAGAGCTTCACTATCCAGACAGAAGACAGAAGAAATCTTTGAAAGGCTTCCTTAGAAATAAAACTTTGACAAGAGCGTCATTCCTCATTCTATGGACAGTTACTATGAGGAAATGCTGTTGATCCAAGTATCTCCAGAGGAAGCAAAAACCAAATTTGATTTAGTTTCTAGATGAAAATATGAGGGAGAAATAGTGAGGACATTCATGTGTGGATTATCTATCTATCTATCTATCTATCTATCTATCTATATCCATCCTAGACAAAAATAAAATTAACTATCCCCACAGAAGAAAGATAATAATATTTATTTTGGTGTCTATTTTTTAATTTTATTTTTAATAACAGTTTACATTCAGTATCATTTTGTATTAGCTTCAGGTGTACAGCGTAGTGGTTAGACAATCATGTACTTTAAAAAATGGTCCCCTTGATCATAAGTACCATGCGGGATGGTATAATAGTTATTACGATGTTATTGACCATGTTCCCTATGCTGCACCTCACATCCCTGTCACTATTTTGTAACTACCAATTTATAGCTCTTAATCCCCTCACCTCAAAAAGGTAATATTATTTTATATCTGTCACTGATAACTACTAAAAAATGCTTCTACTGTATTTGTACAAGTGGATATCTGGTAAATCATGTGATCTACTTGGAACTTTTGGATAGATATGCTGAATATATTTCTTCAGTTTGGAGTGATATGAAAATAAACCCATACTAGATAACTGATGCTAGCTACTCCTTGAATTGCTGTTTAGAAAATCAAAATTTTAATGCTCAGCTATTTGCATCATTCATTTCATTTCATGTTCCCTGGTAAATGTTTTCTTCTGAATACAGTGTCCCGTGTAGTGAGGGAGTCTGAGACGCATGAAGGCTGCCTGCAGCTGGCATCATCTGCATTGTTATTTCCAGTGGGCCCTTGTCTTGTTCATCGTGACTTTTTAAATGAATCCCTTCACACCTCCCTTCATCTGCTCAGATACTGTCCTGACATTCCTGCTTTTATCTGGTATATCTGTCCCTGGTAGTTTGATACCTTTAAAGCTGCCAATAACATCAGATATCCACACTGGTTCTGATAAGAAAATCAAGGTCATCCTACAGATAAACCTGACCGAGTGAAAGTGAAAAGACAGAAAGTGATGTTCCTTCTAGGTAAATAATTTTGGACATTCCAATTATTTAGCTGTGATAATTTTTTTTTAATGTCATGAAGTTGAGTGGTGGAGTTTAGGAAACAAGAAAAACCATCTAATTTAAGTGTTTCAAGCTGAGATATTTCCTGTTGAGTTGTTTGGTTTGGAGATATCACACCTTTATAAAAATGCACTGTTTGTGATATTTCTTGATGCTTTCATGATCTCACACCATTAATTGCTCATGCCAGGATCAGTTTCTCAGAACACTTTCAGTATTGTTTTCTATGTGAAACTTGTAGTGGTGGTGGTTCCAAAGAGTTCTGCCATATATTATATAAATGCAGTTCCCCAGTAATGACTAAATGTGAAGTTTCAAGGATTTTACACAACTAAATTGCCAGTATCCATTAACATCTTGATCTAGGGAAAAGACAGTATTTTAAAATCCCCACTAGAATATAATTCACTATAAATAGAACATATAGGGCAGGTTTTTTGCCTTTTCGTTCCAAAATAGCATGTTCAACTGATTTTAATTGACTATCGGTCCAAAGTTAGACCAAGTGTCTAATGCTTATAGGACTACTGTCCTGACTGATAGATACAACGTTTAGAATGAAAAAGAAATGAATTTGCCATTGAAATTCCCCAAGATAGAGGTCAAGTTGAGGTTAAAAGGCAGGCATATAGGTTGGTGATTTATTTCAAATATTCACCATTATTAGTTTCTTGCAGAAATATATCTCCTTGGTGAAAACTGAGCTATTTATGAGCACTGCAGTAATGAGATTGCTTATAAAAATGCATATTACACCCTTCCATTTAAATGGTAGAACTTGTTTGCCCACCCAAGGTCCTGAAGGAGCCCTCACTCTTGTGCTTTTATTTCCAGACTTTGATCCTGACTCAGCATCTTCTTGGGTTTGGAGCAACCAATCTAAGGAACTGCCTTTTCCTTTGCCTCTCTCTCTTTCCAATATAATTCCCATAGATTTTTAGACTCATCAGTTATTTCCAGCTTTGCTTGTTGGTTGTCTGGCTTTACATTTGTTGTAACTTTGGTTCCTGCAGGAAACTGGTTCCTCTAGGGTGCAAGAACTGAAAACAAGCAAACCAAACAAGAGCTGGCCAATGTGGCTTGGTTTGGGAGATATGATTTTTTTTTTTACATTAAAAAAGTATGTGAAAGTTGAATAACTTCAAGAGGAAATATCTTTTGGGGTGTCTTCTATGGCCGTGAATTTGTTCCAGTGTTCTAAACATATTCCCACTGGGTACCCAGAATGGATGCTTATTGTCCATTTACCTCACATAACTGTGTACAGTTGAAGCTGCTGGCAGAGGAGGTACCACTGAGTGGTTTGTGTCTCAAGAGCTAGATTGTGAGCTATGGACTGAAGACACCTGTTTCCCATGGTTAGTATAGCCCTCAGGTGGGCAGGAGCAGAGTTTAAGAGGATGAGATGTGAGGAGGAGGAGGAATGCAGATACAATTCTTCAATCACACAGGGTGCCTGCCCAGGGTGCAGCAGCCAGGACTGGACTGAAATGAACTGCAAGGTAAAGCTAGCTTGAGAAATTAATAGAAGTTCTAAGGTTATTTGTAAAAATACAGTATTCAGACCTGGCTGGTACGCACCTGTGAATAAAAGGGTTGCCAGTTCAATTCCTAGTCACGGCACATGCCTGAGTTGTGGGCCAGGCCCGCAGGTGGGGTTCTGCAAGACACGACCACACATGGATGTTTCTACCCCTCTTTCTCCTTCCCTTTCCCCACTCTCTAAAAAATAAATAAATAAAATCTTTAAAAAAATACAATATTCACTCATCTTTTGAGCGATTTCTTTCTCTAGTGGTAAAAATACTGATTTAATGGATGTTTGCACTTTAAATCCTTAAAAGCAAACCCAGGAGTGCAAAATTAAGGCTATTTAAGTTACTAAGTATAGAGGTAATCAGATAAAAAGGAGTATAAACACAGAAATAAAATTTATATTAGGAATATCAAGTACTCTGGTTGAAATTGCTATAAAGTTATTACTACTACTACTATTATTATTATTTAAAATATAGCCAATCTTCTTAATTCAAGGAGAACCCTTTGTTCTAACTGTGTCAGCACTCATAATAGTTCATCCTCACACACAGGCAAGGCCAAGGAACCTTGGGGGTAGAAACTGCTGCTTAACCATATCTCCATTCTCCTGTCTTAGTATTTAATTACCCAATTTGAATCTGAAGGTCAACTAGACCAGATCATATGGTCATTAATATTAAAGGCTAAATCAACTAATACTCAGGTGCATACACAACGAGCTGCTATTCCTTTGGAGCTTTGTGTAAGTCATGACACTGCTGTTTGCTATTTATGAAGTGGAATGTCACCTGGCAAAGGATTTCTTAACCCTTCAACTAGGTTTAAGGCCTCTTGGAGGTCAAATTGTTTGTAGAATAGGGAGAGAGATACAGTAGGAATCCGCCTTGACAAAGATAACAAAGGGAAAGAAAGAAGTTACGTATAAGGAGGCAGATTGGTGAGGGTATGAGGGATTAGTGTAAGTGTTCCCAACCACTTATCGCTGCAAGCCTTGGCCCGTGGGGTGGGCTTCCAGATGGGTCTTAACCTTGTTTCCATCCCTTGTCTAAATCTTTGGGGAGAAATAAAACATTGTGCCACCCATGGAATTCCCCTCAGGCTTCTGCAAGCTGATTTTTCTTCCTATTGTTGGTGTCCACTATCCCTCTACTAAGCATCCTCCCCGCTAGCAGCAAAAGAGGAAGAGCTGTCCCCCATCCTAGAGCTGTTCTGGCGGGGTGTCTGGATTCATTGTCATACCTGGGTCATCACGTCTGAATCTTAAGAGTCTGAAGCGTGGAGTGAAAACTGCTGCCCTCTGGCAGTTCAGTGAAACGGAAAGAACCAAGATATATGGAGTGTCTCCTATACTTAATGCTTTACATTTAGGTACAATGTATTTTCCATTTCATAAAAGGGCAACCTGAGACTAGGGAAGGACAGAGAGAAAGGTGTGTGTGCAGGGGGTGGGGAGAGGAGAACTACTTCGTTAAGGTTGACTCCTTAGCTGCTACGTGCATGTGTTTACATAATCCCTATTAACAGTAGTATTTTATTTCATTTTAATGTAACAATTATTTATTTTTGTTTACACTACAAATTTATTGTAAAAGAGTTTAAAAACAGAAAAATATAAAAGGTAAAATCATATAATCATTTTTCCTTTGAGGATTAGATTGTTTAAAGAAAAAGTCTTTATTCTGTTTTGCTCCAGTTAACAATATACCATGAATATTTTCCCAAATCTTGAAATATTTCTCAAAGGCATGACTTTTCATTGAAGGCATAATATTTCATTATATGGCTGGTACACAATTTACACAACCAGTGTCCCAATGTTAAACTATTTAGTTATTTACAATTTTCTCTCTATTATAAGTAATAAGGAAATACAATACATGCACTTTACATAAATCTTTGTGTGTATCTATGATCAGTTCCACAGGATATATTCTGCCTTTATTTTTTTGTTGTTGTTGTTGATTTACTAGGGAAAAGATTAAGACATATTTACTGCTTGCATTTATTTTCTTATTTTAAAAGTAATAGGTGTTGCCCTGGCCAGGTGCCTCAGTTGGTTGGAGCATTGTCCTGCCCAGCAAAAGGCTGTGAATTCAATTCCCTGTCAGAATATACACCTAGGTTGTGGGTTTGATCCCCAGCTGGGGCATGTATGGGAGGCAACTTATCAATATTTCCCTCTCACATTGATGCCCTTCTCTCTGTTTCTCCCTTCTTCTCTCTTTCTCTCAACTTGATAAAAAGACATGTCCTCAGGTACGAATTTAAAAAATTGTTTTAAAGTAATAAGAATTATTACATAAAAATAGGCAAAAGAAATAAAAAATATCCCCCCCAATAACTTCAATCCACAGCACTAAATGCTGGTATATAAACTGCCTGTCTCTTTCTAGACTGCCACATGCAGAGATGGAGCTTTTTAGGGTATTCTGCAATGCAGATCATTTTGAAACTGTCTTATAAATATAACAACAGATTGTGAATTTTTTCATGTCTTTTCATAATCTAATATCACTTAACTGTATAGTTCAAGAAGTGACCCTCCATAATTTACATACCCAGTATCCATTTTGAGTCCTTTCTTTAGTTTCAGTTTCAAATGTTACACTGCCCAGAAATATCCTTTTAACTTTGTAAATGCTGGTGATTGTTTCTGTAAGAAAGTTCTAATAGAAATGCATACAAATCTTTGTTTTTCTGCAATGAATAAAGTTCATTCCTTTTTTATTTTTTTCAATAATATACATTCATTGCAGAAAACTGAAACAATGACAGAGAGTGTGAGGAACAGAGCAAGCAGGCATGCACTCATGGGGCTCTGAGCTAACCATTCACGTACTGAGGACCATCCTTTTATGAATCACTTCCGGAATACATGTGCACAAACAAAATGTCATGTAAATTAGTAATATAATGTGTGACGAAGAGTCTAGTCTTTATTTCAACTTCTGGAGTCCATGTTCCGGCCCTACCCTGACCTCTGTGACCTTTGGAGAAACTACTTATACTCTGAACCTCAGCTTGCTCAAGTTTAAAACAGGAATGATAATACCTCCATCAAAGGACATTAAATCAATTTAAGCATTTCAAGACAGTGGGAAACTCATAATTTTTAGCCATTGTTATATATAAATGTTTATTTTATAAATATTGTATTACATTGTACACATTTTTTCTGTATCTTCTTTTGTTACAAGCCACAGAACTTTATGGGTATTTCTGAGTCATTTTGTATAGATCTAATTCATCTGTCTTAAAGTTTTCATGATATTCCATAGCTTGAAAGTACTATGATGTATTCAGCCATCCTCCTGTAATGAGCAAGCACTTACTTTCCACTCTACTGCCATACAAACAAAGCTGCAGTAGGCATCCTTGCCCATATATCTTATAAGCAGTGCTCATATTTGTATGGCCAAGATTCCAGGAGTGTGAGTTCTGCTTAGAGGACTACATGTTTTTAATAGATACTGCTGAACTGCTTTCCTACAGGGCTATGACAATTTGTATTTCCATCAGCAAATGTTACTTTTGTTCTTTCTGATTTTTGCCAGTTCAATACCCTAAAGCATTGTCTTATTTTTTAAAAGGTCAGTATTATTATCTCAGTTTTGCAGGTAACCAAGGCTCAGAAAATTTGAGTAACTGGTCTAGTTAACCAAAAGGTAGAACCAGAATTTGGATACCACGTCTGCCTGAACCCAAACCCATCTTTCTTCCATTCCCCCATGCTGCCTCCCACACCATGCTTTCAGGGCAGGGGCATTTCTTGCTCAGGGGTAGGATACAGAGCAGTTGGAGGGAAGCATGGAAAAGCTGGGACCCAAATTAGGTGAGCAGGGCCTTGAGACTGAGGCAACAGGAAGGGGAGCCTGCCTTCTTGGTCCACATCTCAACCTTGACCCTAACCGGGTCCTACCATATACACCGCTGAAAATAAAGCCCAACCCCTTTTGCATGCTATTCATGATCTTCCTGCATGAGGTTCTATGCCTCCACGTACCCTGCTCAGTAGCCCAACTCACTTGCTGTTTCCCAGAGACCACTGGCCTACAACATTCTGTCATCATTCTATCACATCTATTTTGCCCCAGATTCAAAGATCCACTTCCAGTATTTTACCTGTACCTTGACTCTTTACTGCACTGTGCCCTTCTTCCCTCCCTCACTTCCTTTTTCTTCCTTTTTCTTCCTTTCTGTCCTTCCATCACAAACTATTTGAGCAAACATTTCAACCCCTATAATAGTGAATTGTCTGTTCTACTGTTTCTTGCAAACTTTTTGGTAAAACCTTAAAAATTATCATGTACCTTGTATAAATAGTAGTTATATACATGACATATCTACCTCATTAGAATGTAAATATCTTAAGATTAAGTACAAAGTCTCATTCATTGCTGTGTTCTATACAAAGCCCAGCATAGTGACTTGTTGATAGTAGGTCCTCAATAGTGGATACAGAAGTTGTTGTAGAAAATGGGCCACTATTTTATTTTCTCTGTGCATTTTTGATTCACTTTATTTTGTTCATTAACTTTGAAAGAAAGAAAGAAAGAAAGAAAGAAAGAAAGAAAGAAAGAAAGAAAGAAAGAATTAAAATGAAACAAAACTATTTTTAGGATGCTTATAATTTTAATATCATGGCCACTTTCCAAAAATGTTTATCACTATTATTAAGGCTCCTAATAGAGGAAATTTGCTTTCAGAATTCTCCTGTTTCAGGAGCAAATTTTCCTCAAAATATCATGCAGCAAAAGCACAAAGATAAAGTCAAGCCAGAGACTTCCTTATGTATTCACTTTCAGGCTTGGATATTCTTACTCTATAAGAAGACAAAATAAACATCTTCTAAGTGATAAATGTCTATAGATTATTTGCCATGGCTGAAGCTAGTTACATATGCTTTATTTCTGAAGTTTTTCTAGTAATTTTTTCAAATGCTTTGATTATGTATTGATAGATTAGGATTAAATAGGTGAAAGTAAATGAAATCATTTATATACTTTATAGTATTAAAATATTTATCTACTTTTAGTATAATTTAAAATACTCTTACCTGACTCTTAGGAAACAAGTAACAGGTGCCTTCCAATTATACTTTCACATATATTATTTTTTCTTACAAATTAAGTATGGCTACAATTATATATTTGTAACAATCAGTTCAGTTATATAATATCTTGGGGTACATTTCTAAAGATTTGGTGGGTGAGACTTACAAAAAAATATTGACCAGACTAGGATATAGGGGTTACTTTGGGTGATTGTAGCTCCTTTGCCCAACACCCAATTTTGGACCTAAATTTAGAGCTAGGTAGATCTAAATTAATATGAACTTCTCTGCGCCCTGTTTTCAGATTCACTGGCCTACACTTCTAATTCTATAGTACAAGCCATGAAGCCTACAAGAGCCTTAATTTATTTTGGATTTACATCACTACTGCTATATAACCTTGGGTAACTTTCTTAGTTTGTGCCTCAGTTTTCTCCTGGATAAAATGGGGATAATAGTATTTATATATTGGGTTGTGAAAAGTAAAAAATTAAATATATTGAAAGTGCTTAGAATAGCTACTCAAGCATAGTGAAATTTCAACACATATTTTCAAGATTTTTTACATTACTATTAATATTAAGTTTATGTGCTGGTTTTAGAATTCATACTCTTCCATGTAGGACTCTTACATCTCATTGAATTGTTACCAAATCACTAAATCTATGGACATGTGCATTAAGGCTAGAGAGGCTCACTCACCTGTAGTGTTCCCAATATTTAGCAACAGAGGTGGCCCAGTACCTGACCATAAAAGTGAACTCCTTCTAGTGTACCATAGTGGCATATACCAGTTGAATTTTTAAAAACAACTGTGGTAAATGGTATAGGCAAGCGGAACACTTCAGAACTCTACCTAGCTACCTCTACCTTGATAGGTGGGTACCCTGGCTTGAATACCAGCCATAGACTTTCCTTGTGTCCTTCTATAGACCCTTATTTCCACTTTGGTTTATTCTTGTATAGGTAAGACCTAGAATGGAAAGCCTGCATGTCTACATTTTAGGATGCTTTTGTCAGCATGGCCTAGTAAGAATAATCAGATTTCTTCAAAATGAGCACACTCATGAGAGTGATAATGTTACAGAGCAACAAAATGTCCCTTATGTCCACCCTTATGGAAGGATGTCTCTCAAAGCCAGAGATTTGTGAAAAGGAAAGGAAATGTTTATTTAATTCTATACAGAGTTAAAGTAGTGACTTAACGTCTTCATTAAAATATCAAAGTCCTTTAGGATACCCGCAGACACCCACAGTGCTTCCTATCTCCCTCTGCCCTAATTCAGGGTACCGTAATTGCAAGGAAGAGAAGCACATATCTGGTATCCAGGCTCTTGACACCATTCAGCTGTGTTGTGGTCCAAGCAGGATCTCTAATTAATCCAAGGCCATGTGGCACCTTCTCATGGCCTACTGGCAAGAGTCCTTTCCCCCTTCTTCTAGGCAAAATCTCTCTTGCCCCCTGGCCACGCAGCCAAAGGGAGCACCCCAAAGCCACGTGGTTCTTCTTCTACCAAAGCTGTGGGGAAGAGGTCCCCACTCTGGCAAAGCCACATGCTCTCCCTCTTCACCAAAGCTGCAGGGGTCTGCACTCTGGTGAAACCACGTGGAATCTCTCCCTCTGGCAAAGCTGCCAGAGGGTCTCCACTCAGGCAAAGCTGAATGGCAATTCTCTGCTAAAGCCACATGGTGATCCTCCCTCACAGGGCTGTGGGTCCTGCACTCTGGTGAAACTGCATGGATTTTCTTTCAATGGCTGCTGCATCTCAGTTTAAATCCCCGTGCCAAACCTCCTACAATCAGTTACACCTGCCAGCATTCTTGTATATTCCAAGTTTATTTGGATGCCATTATGAGTCTGGGCAGGTATGTCCCCATTTTCTGGAGCCAATCTTCTCCAAGCTCCCACACAAGCACTGTAATTTGGGGTTCCTCCCCCAGTCACATCTTGGGGGGAGTCCTTTCCATCCCCCTGGCTCAGAGCATGGTCACAGCTATTTAACACATCTAAGCTACCAGCCAAAGGCTATAGATATGTTAAATGACCATGCCATGGATTAGCAGCTCTGCATGACCCTGCTCCATGTGTCCCTTCCCCCAACTCACACCTGAGGGGAAAGGGGTGAGGACATCTTATATGTCCCTCTAATATTCCCTGAACACCCTGAGTTCTGGGCCCCATTCCAAATCCCTATTTTGGGGCCCCCCTCTTGGTTGCACCCTGCATCAATAAGGGCACAATTTATACTTATACTAGTAACAATTGGTCATATTGAGACTAGGGAAACCAAGATGTGTAATTACCTTACTGAATATGTATGAATTCTTTTCTGTTTACAAACCAAGTGCTATCTCTCTCTCATATTCAAAAATGTTTCTTGAACTTTGATTCCTAAAAATGTACCATTCTTAGAGTATAATTTTTTTCTGACTTCGTCATTTTCTTATTAATTACAAAAAAAATTCTTTGGAGTTATTCCTTACAATAATCCCACAGATGGTGTTTTCTAGCCAATCTAGATAGATTCAGAATATCTGTTAGCTAGGTGCTATCTGTTTTTTTAATGAGATATCTATTACATGAGTTCAATTATTCTAAAACTTCAATATGCTTTGAAGTCAAATACACATTAATATTTCAATTAAAAACTGATTACTGTATTTTAAAGGATTTGCAGAGTTAATTTTGAAGATAACTGTTTGAAGATAGCTTCTACATAAGATGTGACTTCACTAAAAACAGAGATCATGAAGTGGTTCATTAGGAATTGCACATGATCATATTTGGGCTAGGCACACACACTAAACAAAGGCAAAGTTAAAGAAATCACTTTCAATTTATAAGCAACATGGTGGGGCTCTTTTTCAGACAGTTCCATGTGTAAAATTTTGTGGTATCACTCAGGGTGTTAATAAATGTCTCTTGACAAAAGAGCTCAACATTAAAAAAAATATTTAAAAAGCTATAAGATTAGACAACGTTAAGTAGTTTCTACAGTACAGGACTCCTCAGAGCCCTTACCATGCTAACTTGCATTGAGAAGATCAGGGAGACGGCAGTGTAGGCATTTTCAACATTAATTAACTAAATCTTAATTTTACTTTTTGTTACATTTTATTTTATAGAGAATATTTTTGAAAGCTAACAAAATACTATTTCAGAAACAGTTCCACATCCTATCCAAAAGAATTAAAGAACATAAAATTTTATTTCAATAAATCATACTACTATAGAACAAAATAAACAATGGTAAAATTATTTTAAAAAACAAGGTCTGTGTTTCTTAAATTAATGGTGGTACAATGTCATTGAGGAAACATTCTCCAAAGTGTCAGAAAAGAATGCAGTTTATCATAGTTTTTGGCAGCAGATTTTCATGTGTAGAAATGCACTGTCCTTCCTCATTCCTAATGATGTTTGCTGACATCTACTCTTCCCACCACTCCCCCAGGGAGTTATAGTTCTAAGACAGAGAAAAAGAGAGACAGAGAAAGTCTCAGAACTGCTGCATTGCTTAACAACAACAACAAAAAAAAGGAATAATTGTCTAGCTAGGAGCAAAAACTGGCACATTTTAAAATCAAATTTAAAGACAAGGTTTCTAGTAAGTATTGATGGCATTTAATGGAAAGTTTGTCTTCCCATTTCATTTAGAAATTGGCCCTGATACTTTGCACAAGATATGTCAGATTGAAGTGGAAAGACAAACAGGTTATTTTCCTCAGGCAGAGGGATAGTAACACTCATATGTGTGCATACACAGAAACAACACACGTGTTTGTGCATGCATGCACATGCACACACACACCCTGTTCTGAGATCCAACACAAATCTGTATAAGACAACATTTATCCCAGCTTGATCTATGATTTATGATGTTTCTCTGATACTTGGAGACTCATAAAAATCTAAGACTTTCAAAAGAGATATTTCAAATGACATAAAACTGCTTCACTTTACTTAAACCATCCATCAATGTTATCTAACTAGGACGACCACATTTTGAAGCAGAATCAACTACTAGATATTCACTCAATAACTCTGTCCTAACCATTTAATGAGACAAACATTTCTGTTGACCTCTTCCTCAGAACAGACAATTAAGACCTTTAGAACATGTCAAGCACTAGGCACTGGGTTTCTTTAAATCTTTCCTTTTAGTTTCAGGAAAATAAATAACCATCTTCTCTAATTCTGCGGATGGGAGCTTTCTGCTTTCTGGAGCTCCTAACCAGAAGTGCTGCTGTAGATCAGTCTAGAGAACTTGGATCTGTAGTTACTTATTTATTACCTAACCCTGATGTTTACCACAGTCACAATAGGGAGCTCAAGTAAACCCTTCCAAACACACATCTTCCTCATCTTGACAACACTCTTTATCAAGGGTCACAGCCCCTTACCAATTCTTCCTCAGTGCTTCCTCCAAGGTTAATAAAAGAGAATATCAGACTTTGCTTCAATTTTATTCCCTAAGATGATATCTCCTAAATTTACAAGTGTCAATTTTTCCATCTTCACTAATGCCTTTTCCCTCCTCCTACATAATGGGTACCCTCTCGGAACCATACTTCCTACTCAACAGTCTCCCTTTTTTATCATGTATAAAGAAACCAGGAATTCACTTGTGATCTATATGGTTACCATATGCCCTGGGTTTTTAAGTATAATTCTCACTCCAAAGATTCCATCTTCTTATCAGATGACATAATGGGATTTCTGGGAGGAAAATAATTAAAACAAAACAAAACAAAACAAAAAAAAACCCTCTTTCTGATCATACACTATCTCCTCATGGTAAACTAAATTTTGAATGGTTGTTTAATAGAGTTAATTGAAAAGGAGAATGGATTCATGGAATGTTAATGATTAGTAATAATAAAAGACATAGTGCTTTAAAAAATAAATAAATAAATTTGACTGTTGTCCCCATGAGTATTTTGCAATGTTTTCAGAAGAAAATAAACAAAGGATCAAAACATATTTATTATATTTCTCTTCTTCATTCTTAAAATATCTTTCCTATCATGTCATCTTTGTTAATTTCTTCCTCTATATTGAAAATCCTTTCAGCAGTAATAGAGAAAGGATGTGCACTAAGAGCTTTAGTCACAGATCCTATAGTTGTGTTGAATAATAACATCAATTTTTAAATGATTAATAGTGCCCAAGTACTATCCCATTTAATTTTTTCAATGACTCTTTGAGATGGAATATATGTTAGGCAATGCTAGCTGCTAGAACACAAACATCAGACTTATACAAGAGAAAGTTATTTTCTTACATAATAAAATCCACAGTGAGAGGTCATATTCCATGCAGTCATTAAGGGACTTAATATGATAAACTCTTATGAATTTTAACAGGTGGTCCCTGAAGTTGTCTTGAGTCTTGACATCCAGTCAGAAAATAGGATGGAGAGAGAAAGGGTTACACTGAAGGCCAGATCTACAAGTGGCACACATCACTGCTCTCTTCCAGTGGGGCTAGGACTCAGTCACAGGGCCCCATCTGACTGCAAGAGAGGTCTTCCTGAGCCCTGCAAGCTCCTCCTTCCTGTGAGACTAAGATGAGGGGAAATAGGTTTAAACAGTTACTCAGTTTTATATTTTTTGGGTTTTTTTTTTTTCAGAGATGGGAGGTAGTATTTTTTCCCCCTTAAAGGTGCAAATAAGTCAACCAAGACTCAGCCTAGGTCACTTGCCCAGGGATACCTACAAGTATTGAGGGCTACAGAATAAGCTTGAGCTTTGAACTTTTGAAAAACAGATCAGTAAAAACCACCCATTTCTGCATTTTGTTTTTTCCCTCATGCTGTGAGTTGGCTCTGATCACATACACACCTTATTAAGTCTTTATGGGATGTCAGCTAATCCCACAGGGAAAAAATAAATGGTAAATATTTGTTGGTTTTGTTTTACTCTTGTTTCAAGGGCAATAGTATGTTTTAAGTTGTCTGATATTTTTTAAAGTAAATAAGCCTAGAACTAAATGATAATATGTTTAGATTTTTGCATTCTGTGCTTTATATCAGAATCACTCTATAATTTTTATGATATTTTTATTCTTTATATCCTTTCTTACTTCAGAATCATATTTAAAGTGGTTCCCACAAAAGTGACACTTGTGAACAGCAGGGTCTTTATTTACATATGCTAATAAATGTGAAGGTGTCACAAAGAAGGCTCCAACATAACTCTGATTCATGAATTTGCTCATTGGTTTTCCCTGAGGCATATATCTTATTATTATTGGTATACGATTTCACATACTCACATGTTATACAGACAGCTAGTTTTAATAATTCCAAGGTCAAGTGTATATGTTTTAACCCTATATGAATCAGCTAACCTTATATAGTTGAAGCTCATGGTCATAGTAATGTCATATTTGAATATGATCTCATTTTAAAAATAAAGTAAAAAGTGACAGCTCCTAAGGTCTGCTGACATTACCAGACAAAATAAAATAAACATATCACAGCCCACTCCTTCTTGAATTCCTATAATGCCTTCACATTTCCTCAAAATAAAATGCAAAGACCTAACTAACTATAACCTGTAAGGTATAACCTCAGGGATTCTCTCATCCCTTCATTTTTACCTCACAGCATCCCCTTCCTCATTGTGCCTCAGTCTCATCCCAGTGTTCTCTGCTCACGTTTTTAGGTAGAACCCTGCTCCACTAAACCTCCATCCCCGCCTCTTGTTCTTTTCTTTATAGCACAGCTACCTGAAACTATGTAAACCTCTTTTTCCTTTTGCATACTTATCTTTTGTCCATCTCCCTCCATTATAACTTAAGTTTCCCAGTGAGGGTAAGGGACAGTGCCTGAGTTGCACTTCATTGTATCCCTAGTGATTAGTGCACAGCAGGGCCTACAGAAAATGTCATTTAAAATGTATTGGTGCTTATGATTATCAACAGATATTTATTGGGTTCAACCTTTTATAAGACCTTCTGCAATATGAAGAAGAAAATATATTCTTACCCTCCAAGGGATTTACAATCTAGATGGAAAAATAAAATATCCAAGTGTGTGTTACATAGCTAATATCAACAACAACAATAATGATAGCAGCTGATATTTATCTAGCCCTATTATATATCAGGTTCTATTCTACAAACTTTATGCTTTCACTCATTCTATTCTAATCTATAATATAAATACAATATCATTCCACTCTACAGACAAGCACAGTAAAGCACAGAGCTATAAGGTAAGTGAGCTGAGGCCACAAAGCTAGGATGCAAGACAGCTAACAAAAGAGAGGATGGCAAATACCAGAGAAGGATTATACTGAAACATATTAAAGGAGCTTGGGGTCAAGGAATATCTCTGGCCTGAAATTATCTGTGAAATGTAGGAAGACAATATGAGATTTGAGCTGGGATCTGAAAGATGTGCTAACATAGTGAAGTAGAAAGTAGCTATTTTTGTTAGAAAGAAGATGCATGAAACATTAGAAGCAAAACGTCAAAACTTATTTTAGGTACAATGAACAGATCCATGGGGCTTAAATGCTGGATCCATCCATCCACTCATTAATTAGTCACTAACTCGGAGCCCTGATTATAGAGAATTCTGAATGTCAGGCTAAAAAACTCAGGTCAAATCAACGTAAAACAAAAATTTTCAATCATTGGATATTGTTTGGATGTAAGTAGTTTTTTGGTGTGGTAGTTTTGTAACAAATTTATCATTCTCTTTTCTCCTCTAATCCTTTCTTAGAACATCCTCTCTCTAATTATAACTAATTAGACTCTTTTTGTTCCCAGCCATTCCTATTAGCATTTGTAGATGCTTCCTATTAGCCTAATGTGATTTTCTAATTTCTGATAAACCATTCTTTGGAAAGTTACAATTTCCCATCCTCATAACTCTAGCCTCCAAGCATCTTTTTAATTATTTGCATAAGTCAGGCTAATGCTATATGCTAAATTCTCTAGGAGAGCACTGTCCAACTGAAATAAATGTGAACTACCAATGAGAGTCATGTGTAATTAAATTTTCTAATAGCCATATTAAAAAAGGAAAAAACAAGCAAAGTTGTTTTAATAATACATTTATTGAACCAATATATCCAAAATATAAAAACTTCAACTTATAGTCAATACAATTATTGATGAGATATCTTACATTCTTTTTTTGTACTAAGTCTATGAAACCCAACACATATTTTACCATTCTAGAACATGTCATTGAGACTGACAACATTACAAGGATTCACTGGCCGTATATGTCTGGGGGTAATGTAGGACAATGTCTAAAACTAGCTTGAGAGGAATACATTATAGCAATGGTTTATTGCTTTTAGTTGTAAATCTTTATTCTTTAGGAACTCTTGCCTGCAGGGTTTGATGCAAGCACAATGATATAACCTGGACCTTTCTCGATACTTGAGCAGGTTTGTTTTTTTTTTTTCCCTGAATATACATGTCAAGCTTTAAGTATTTTCAGATTTTTAAACAGTAAGATCAAGAATATCTAATGTTAAGGTGGGGATGCTCTAAACGGCTCTCACGGCCTCACATATGATGTGAATCTCCATAGATTCAGCCACTCTAGAGCTTTGTATCCTTCCTTCCCACATGTGGGATGGGTCCCCGCCGCAACAGAAAACACAGGCAGTTCAAATGAGGATACTTATTTTAAAAATCCTACTTTATGAAAGTTGACTTAGATAGAGAAAAGAAATGCACACAGATGAGCTTTGGTTAACAAATTCAATATATTTTACTGTAGTTCTCCCAGTGGTCCCTGGAGCAGTAGGATCAGCATCCTCCAGGAACTTGTTAGAAATTCAAATGCTCAGGTCTCACCCCAGATCTATGCAATCAGAAACTCTGGGGGAGGGCCCAGCAGTCTGAGTGCTAAAAAGCCCTCCTGGGTACCCTAAGATTTAAGAACCGCAAAGTATGGGGAGGCAGTGAATGAGGTTTGTAAAGAGAAAAAATATTATTTTCACTCTTCAAATAAGATTCACCATAGGATCTTGGGATGTAGCCAATGTTAATAATGTAATTAAAATCCACTTTTATAAGAAAAAATATGAATAAATTTCACCAATGTAATGTTGAGCAAAAGACACCAGACATGGAAAAGCATCTATTGTGTATAATTCAATGTATAGAAAGTTTGAAAACAGAACAACTGATACAGGTTGTTGGGGGCCAGAGGGGCAATTTTTGAAGCAAGGATAATGCCTGAAAGGAGAGATGACAGGGCTTCCAGGGTGCTGGTATGTTCTGTTTCTTGAACTGGTGCTAGTTACATAGAAGTGTTCAATTTGTGATAATTTACCAAGGTGTACACATGAAATTTTAGAAATCCTACTCTAAGTGAAAGTTGACTTGCACATAGAAAACCAATGCACATAGATGGGCTTTACTTATCAAATTCAATATACTTTGGCTTTTCTTTATGTTTATCTTCAATGAAGAGTTATGAATTCAAATCTTTTACAAAAATTATTAACGCAACTCTTTAAGAAAGTACTTAGTAACATAAATAACATGACCTGTAATTCAGCAGCCCCTCACCAATTTCCCCTTTTAAGTAACAAATAGAGATTTCCCCTTCAGGTGACTCCAGGTAGTATTTCTCAGAGTCAGAGAATCAACAGGAGCTGCCTTGATGCTCTCTTGTGTCTTTTATTTAGTTAAGTCTTTCTCTCCCTCTTGATCTCTGCTCAGTGTCATTCTTTTCTTTTTCTCAACTGTCTTCAGACCCATTTCTAGCAATTGACTATCAAGTCATTACAATGAAATGGCCTCAAGCAGGATCCTTCCAAAGAGATCTAAAATATCCCCAAAGACAGAAGTTTCAAGTCACAAAAGAATGAAAGATGGCCATAGAGCCATCAGCTTCATTTGCTAACACAGTCATCCTGATGAGATGTGTTTCCTCAGCTTGATGCAGGGAGCAGTAGAATAGTGTGTGTGAAACGAAGGGGCAGGGGATGTGATGCTGCCCTCAATAGGAAGGATGCGGTGTTCCAGGCAGAAGTACTACTGACCTAAAGTGTTTGCTGATTCTATTTGCAATGGATCTTTATCATGTAAAGTCACAAAAAAAAGAAGTGATCACAAATGTGTATTTGCAGATTTTTCCATCCCAGCATTATAAACTTTTTGGATCTATTACAGCAAACCTACTTCTCATTCTTTCAACCAATATTAGAACATCAGAGTTTGTTGATTATTAAACTACTTACACTATCTTTTTTTGAGACTTATCAACATAGTTCTCTACCATAAACAGAACTTATATTCTGCCACTATACCCTGCTATTGCTGCAAGGTTGTTGTTGTGGTTTTTTTTTTTTTTTTAAGATTGAAACATTTACATGTTTTTAGCAAATAGTGACTTAATTCCCTTCCTTGCAAGTAATTCCCCTCACTACTGCCCCGCCATCCCAGGCACACCTGTGGGCTCCAGGATGTTGCCCCACTGCTGTGACATCCCATTCTGTTTGGCCAACTCTAATGCTAATTATCAAGTGTTTAGGCTATTACCGCAGATTCCCTTAACACTTGCATTCATGCTATCCAAACACTGACTTGATGCACTTTAAAGGCTGATGAAAACTGACTCAAGAGAATTGGAACAGAGAAGGGGAAACTTCCATTTAAGGAAGATCTCATTTCCAAATCTAGTTTGAGACTTTGTTCTGATGTACAACAGGAATACTAGCTTGAATAGCTAATATTCAAAAGTTAAATAAATCATTCAAATGGCCATATGCACAAATGCATATGTCTGTTTTATGGACAGAATGTTTGTTTCCCCCAAAACACAAATTTCATACATTGAGCCCATCCAATGTGATAGTATTTGGAGATGAGGTCTTTGGGTGGTAAGTACGGTAAGATTAGGTTTTTAGGGTGGAGCCCGAATGATGAGATTAATGTCCTTATTAAGAAGAGGAAGACACCCTGGCTGGTGTGGCTCAGTGGTTGAGTGCCGGCCTGAGAATCAAAGTGTCACCTGTTTGATTCCCAGTAAGCACACATGCCTGGGTTGCAGCCAGGTCCCCAGTGGAGGGCACATGAAAGGCAACCATACCTTGATGTTTCTCTCCCTCTCTTTCTCCCTCCCTCTCCCTCTATAAAAAATAAAAATAAATAAGAGGAAGAGAATGTGGGAGGTGAGGTGTGTGGGTAGGACAGGGGAGAGGTATGGGGATGGGGAATGGGGTCAACTATAATTGAACAACAATATAAAAAAAAAGGAGAGAAAAAGAGATCTCAATTTCTGTCTCTCCATACACACACACTGAGAAAAGGCCAGGTGAGGATAGAATAACAAGGTAGAACAACAAGGCATCCTTCTGAGAGCCAGAAAAAGAGCCCTCACCAGAAAATCTATCGACCTGTACCTTTCTTACCTCCAGAACTATGAGAAAATAAATTTCTGTTGTTTAAGTCACCTCATGTATGCTATTTTGTTATGGCAGCCTGAGCAGACTAATATAGTCAATGATTGCATAAGAAAATCTATAGTAATGATTTCTAGAACTTTTAGTGAAACCTCATCTAAATTAGTAGTAGACTAAAATAAAATTTCCATAGAAATAGAAAATAGCATTTTTAAGTTAATCTTAGTATACTTCCCAAGGTCCTCATAAAATAGCATTGCACAGTATTTTGTTTTAATACATTTTTCTCAGTTTATGAGGTAAAACATTGCCCTCTACAAATACATATACATACAAATGCCTCTACACACCCCATTTCCTATAATGCCAGATGTCGCCTAACTTTTTTCCCCAGCAGGGTCATTGTTGAAAATGAAATTTACTGAACTGGTTTTATTCTGCATGACCAGGTGGTTCACCTCTTTAACTTTCCTAAGTTTCTTGGTCCAGTATCGTTCAGTCTATGCACAGCTTTATGAGGGTGCTGAATACTTGAAATGTCTAAAAAGGTGGATTTTTTTAAATGGATTGAAAGGGATGCTATACTTCTCAAAATAATATTTGTAGAAAAAACAATATTTTACAAATGTTTAAAGTATATATAGACATTGTAATTAAGTAAAAACTTTCAAGAACCACAAAGTAAGTGAGCCATACCCTTTTTCATTTTTTTTATCCTCACCCAAGAACATTTTTCATTGCTTTTTTTGAGAGAGGAGGGAAGAAAGAAAAATTGATGCATAAGAGAAGCATCAATTGGTTGCCTCCCATACATGCCCAGACTGGGGACCACAGGTACCCAGACTGGGGATCAAACCTGAAACTTAGGTATGTACCCTGACCAGGAATTGAACCTGCAACCTTTTAGTTATTGGAAGATGCTCCAACCAACTGAGCTACAATGGCCAGGTAGAGTCATTTTAACTCTTTTTAATTATGCAAAAGTGACACATGCTGGATTATGTAAAAGTGACATACGTTGAAGTCACTTCAGGTGGCAGAAAAATCAGAGAGTGAGGAAACCTTTTCATAGCTTCACAAACTGGATCATTTATTTGAAAAGCAACAATAGTTCAAGCAGCTCTGGAAACTCAAAACTTCAACAGTCATCTGTTCAAGTGGTATCTAAGACTTTAACTACCCTCTTTTCCTCTTTCTACTCTTACAGTGCTACCAAGTAACTCTTTATGCATCTTTGTTCTACTTCATCCATGGCTTGTGTTTGTTCCCTTTGCTTTCAGTGAATCTCTGCCTTTATACCACTCTATGCTTTAACATTTCTTTGTAAATGTTACCACTAAATGCTCTAAAAGAAAGGAATTCATGGATTCCTTCATCATAATAGAATATTAATTCTCTACTGGCAGGTGGAGCTCTCCTGATAAGCTACCTTAATGTTTGTTGGCCATCCTATAGGTGATTTCCCAGGGCTCCTCCCTCACTGATAATCTGTGGTCCAGCTCTCAGGGTTATATGTGCATAACATGGCAACATCTTTCATGTCAGGTAGCAGACACTTTTCCCAATGTTTCCTAATAAAAGGCAGCATGGTATAAGAGTCAGGAAAGTAGGATGAACACGCATTTTTGCTACTAAGTGGGAGACAGGTTAGTGACTATCTTAGTTGTCTTAGTTTGGGTTTTCCAAAAGCAAATCCTATGAGGATGTGGGTACAATTGCTTTATTTGGTAAGTGATCCCAGGAAACACAAGTGAGGGATGGGATGTGAGACAGGGAAGGGAAGAGAGCCAATAGGTGGTAAGCAGGTTACTGCTGAGGGGCACTGGGGTGCCATTCCTCTTAGAGATGTTTGGAGTGCATTCAGCATTGCCTCCCTGAGGGGTGAAGAAACTGGGGTTTTACCCCCTGAATCCTTTGGGAGTCAGGAGTTGGGTAGCTTTGGGGTACTCCTGGCTCATCTGGGGCAAGAAAACCATTATTCAGAGTCTCAAAAATCATCTTATCTCCTGAAAACACCTGCTGCAATCTCAGGGGTTGTCCAATGGAATATGGGTGGGGCACTGTTTGCGGTAAGTTTAGCTGACATAGATTGTTTCTGTTCTAGCTATCTAGCTCTGGAGAGATCTATCACCTCTAGATCTCACACAGGAGTGGGCTGAGAAGAAGTAACAGAAAGGAGAGTGGAGTTAATCTAGCCTTGGGACACCCATCACAACAATGTCTGGTTATTTAGAATGGCTGGAAACTGAATTCATTGAATTTCTGATAAAAGAGCCAATAGTAAAATATCTTGTAGTAGATCCATATAATAAACCACTTGACAGCCATCAAAATTATAGAATTATATTCAATAGCTTGTGCAAAAGTTAAAGAAAAAAAGAAAAAAGTAAACGCACCCATTTTCATTTGTGAGGGTTTATGGATTCTTCTGGGTGGGAAGAACAAATAGGTGGTAGTGGGTGGTCACCCAGATCTTTGAGGCTCATATAAAATGAGTGACTCTCAGAGAGAGTTCAAATGCTTATCTTAGTATCCACAAATGTCTCATCACTTGGGGAAAACGACTTAAGCTTCCCTCCAATGGGGTGGGTTATGTCTCACACCTTGAGGACTGTAGGAAGTTCCTGGGTCCAGGCAGCACGTGGTCCTGGCACCTCAGCCACACTTTCCAACCATCCAGCTGAAAACAGCCTAAGTCCAGAAGGTGAAGCATTTATAAATCTGGAGATAGATTCTATCTACTTTCTCAACTTCTCCCTGAAATAAAATAACTAAGAAATAGTTGCCAGCTGCTAGGTTATAACACAGCTCAGAATTAGGGGCAAAAAAAGCCCTCATCACTTATTTGGAGAAGTTCCACTCAGTAGTATAGTCACAAAAAGTTTCACTCTCAGATGGAATTAAATCAAAGATTAAATAAAACACTTGTATTCTTCCTGATTTAGAGATAAACCTTAATAGAATTTCAAGTCAGTTCATACTTAGAACCATAGCTACTTTTCTTGCCTCTGGCCTGGTCAGATTTTTTTTTAATGATATCAAGAGAGCCTCAGGTGGGAGGCCTAGCAAGGCAGAGGGAAGCAAGAATAGAAAGGAATCAGAAGGATGGAAGTCAAGAATAGCAGGTCACAGACAACCAAAAAGAGAGCAGATTTTCCTTTGTTTACTTTGCCAAAGGGGAAAAATTAACTTGATGGAAAGGGTAATTAAGCAATTCTTTTCCCATCATGGTCCAGCCCAGCTTTATATCCAGCTGTTCTGCTTTACATGGTGATGATTCTTCCTTGAATTGCAGACTTAACAATGGCCAGTGTGGCACCAAAGTTGCATGGCACTGCTTCCTCCACTGTTAAGCTTTATTTTATAAATAAAGTGAGAACTGTCCAAGTGAGGTAGGTGATAATGAGGGAAGCCTAGAAATGTTTACAGAGAAGTGTTCCTTACAAAGAGAATTTGGACAGATCATCAGATTAGCATTGTAAGGTATTTGAGAGAGATTATCTGGCTCAAAACCCTCAATTCTTAGGTGCAGAAACTGAGATTATGTAAAGAGAATGGGTTTTGCTAGATTTATAATCCCAACCCCAAACCACTGCCCATCCCATCATGTCTGATTTTCTTATCTGTTCATATTTTCAAATAACAGCCTACAGATGAATATCTCCTCCAATGTAGGAATGAGCTGGTTTGCACATATTTACTGTTTGATATTTGAAATATATTAGTGGTGCATGATGGTAGTTTTCCTAGCAGCATCTCAAAGACTGTTAGTACCTGCATTCAGTAACTCTGGGAGTGATTGGCCACGTTTCAATGGGGGTTAATGAGAGCATACTGAAGACAAATGACTGGCCATAGCTCATCAGCCCTCCCAGCATTCAAGGCAATGCATTGCCCTGGGACCAAGTTACTTCTCAGGTAAATATAGTTGAGCTTTGCATGTCCAGCTTCATGGGACTAAGCACAGTTCAGACCATGGCCATCTGAATACTATGGGACTTCATTACAAGATATATTTTTCCTATATAGATGCATAGTCACTGGAGAGGTTTGATGAGACCAGAATTAGTTGTGGAGACTCTAGGTTACTATGGACAAGGACACTTTTCAGATAAAAGAAAAACTACTGTATTCTCATTGCTTCACATACTAAGCCAGTGATTCAAATAAAACAGGGCAGGACAAATGTTGTTTTGCTTGGTATACTTGAATCAGTTTACAAAAATCAAAGAAAATCCAAGTGATCATTTTTCTGTGCAACTTCTACATCAAGCTAAGAATATTTTATATGTAGGTGTTTTATATAGCATTTACTATTTTATTCAGAACCATTAGCACTTTTACACCAAAATAACTTCATTCCAGTACTTTAATAGACATCAGGGGCTACCTCTCTTACTATGTGGTTTTTGTGCACTTCCTGGCTTGAAATGTCTTCAAAGACAGTTAATTATCCATGCAATTTTTTTACATTATAGTCAACTCTAATTTTGTTTCTTGTGAGTTGAAGTGCCTTCTTCATTTATTAAACATATCTCCATATTTTTTGTCTGTTTCCTCAAGCCAAATCTACCTTAAGATTTCAAGAATTGCTATCATCAATAATTAATGGAGTAGGCATTAAGTTCTATAGCTAGCTCCTCAATGATAGTCCTAGAAATTTTTTGTGAGATGACAGTGTCACTGGCATTAGGGTATGAATGTCTACAGTCATTTTTCACCTTGTTGGTGTCATGGGTCCCTGTGAGAGTAAGAGGGAAGCTATCTCCTCCCAGAAGAATGAACATATGAATGAATACATGCACACATTTTGCATATTATTTCAAAAGAATTTATGAACCCCTAGAGTATATTCAGAGATCCCTTAATATTAAGAACTTTTGTTGTGAAAGAATATTTTTGAAAGAAATCACATATATTTTGATTTATTGTTTAGATATGTTTATTAAAAATTCAATAGTTTCATCATTTATCATCACAGCTTGAATCTATACATGTATTATACTAGTCTGTGTGGACATGTGTAATCAACTGCATTAAATATAACCTATTTTTTGATTCTGGCTGGCTAGTTCAGTTGATTAGAGCATCATCCCAGTATGCCAAGGTTTCAGGTTCAATCGCAGGTCAGGGCACATACAAGAATCAACCAATGAATGCAGAAATAACTGTAACAACAAAGTGCCATTTCTTTCTCTCTTTCTCTCTCTCCCTCTCCTTCCCTTTCTCTCTCTCTCTAAAATTAATAAGTTTTAAAAAACCCTACTTTTTGAAATTTCTGTTTCATGTTTTTCTTATTTTAATCTATTTAAAATTATCTTTTAAAACTTTTTCAACTTTCTAAATGAGATTTTTTAAATATATGGAAGTATTTATTATTTATTCTTGTTAATCTTAAAAGATAAACTAGCTTTAGAACCTTAGCTTAACAATTGGATTTAATATTTGCATTTGAAAAACATTCTCTAATAGGATATTGACCTTAAAGACTTTGAATGTCGGAATATACATATAAATTTAATTCCAGTTCTCTGCTATTAAACTAACATTGACTGAATCTCAAAATTAGGTAATAACCCTACTTTTTTTAACATTGCTACATGATAATTTTTAGAATTAAATAAAATGTGAATCCTAAGTGCTGCAAAAATTTACTATATCCAACTACATTTTTTCATGATCATTTATAGAATATACATAGAAATAATAAGTTTTTTTAGTGACATATATATTGGATATATTTTCTTTCTTTGTCATTATAAATAATAATTTTGTATACAATGCAGTGCAGCATTACTAGATATTGAATTTTACCATTTTTGTAAACAAGTTAAACTAAAACACTCTTAAAACTAAAATTTGGCCTGATCCATATAGTAACTTTTTCAGTCATTGTTTATTTTCAGTGTTAATGTGGAAAAAAGTATTCAAATGTTAGATTCAAAATTAGAAAGCCATATTTTAATGGGAGCTGGTTTAAAACAATTTGACATGAGTGCAGTAAACAGTTTGGAAAATGCGTCTATGCTTAGTTTTGCTTCCAAATTTGGATTTTGAAACTTATTGTCAGTCTCAGAAAGAAATAAGAAGCTGTACAGATAATTAAACATTGCCTTGGGGGAATTGTATGAAGGTAATTAAAACCATACACTTTGGGTGTATACTTGCTTCACTGGTTATTAAATCTGAATCATGTGTTAATTACCCAGATTTCACATTTGTCCATCAAACGTTGTTCGTAGTATGTTTGAGAAACAAATTTGCTCAAATACTCCAAACTATGCTATTCAAAGCCACCTCCTAGTTTGTGGAGTGAGAAAGAAGGGAGGGAAAGGACAATAAAGAATGATTTATTTTAGATTCCACCTAAATCTGCTCTGTTAGGGAGCTAAAATGCAACTGAGCAATATGAACTCAGTAGACAGCCCATTTGTAAGTTATAGAGGTGCTGTTCTATCACCTCCAGTTTTCTTCATGGCACATGCGCATAAGATTAGCTCATAGTTTTCTTTATCTTTGGATTTGTATCCTTTCAGCTGCATGAAAAATATCCACTAGATTGAAACCTCTACAAGGGCAGAAATTTGGCATCTTGTTTACAATAGACTCCGCAGAATCAAGAATAGGGTCTGGCATGAAGCAGGTCCTTAATCAATATTTGTAGAATAAATGAAAGACCTGTTTTTTTTATCTTCCTGCTGACCAACTCACATACTCTTTATGATGGTATTTTAAGAAGCCTCCAGAGAGGCCTCAAATTTCTAACAGGGGGTCCTTCCTCGCTTTACAAAAGTACACAGTCATAGAATACTTTTTAGCCACTGTTAAATATATCATATGAACTTATGCTGATCCCATGCTTAAATATGCTAAAGAAGAGTGAAGGTGAAATTGCACAGAACAGGTTTGCATCTGCCCTTTGCTATTGTTTTACTGGTAGACTTCCTAAGGAAGGTGAACTTAATTACTACTGAATTTCAAATGTCTACATCTGGCTTTTTCAAGGACTCATGACCCCCCTATATTAACAACTACAGTAATGGAAGCATTAAGAACATGAATATTAGATATTCCTTTAACATTCTCTGTTTTATCTTCTTTTCATATTCTCTTGCACAATTCTCCTAAAACTTTCACTGATGCATAAAGCTTGCTTATATTTCTTCTTTGTTGCAAAAAAAGTCCCAACCAACTTTACTGTCTTTATCTTGCAAACTTTGTGCTGACATATCATGTAGCATTTTCAGGAAAGTGTATTTTTAGTGAAAATATTTAGGTATTTTAATGGTATTTTTTTAAAAATTATAAATTCTATCCCCAAACATAAATCATGTAATACTGGAAGCCACTGCATTTCCCGGTTGAAAATGCTGACTAGATGTTTAACTTGTTTCTTGCATCAGAATCTGCAAAAGATGACAATATTACAAAAGTCAGTGAAGTAACAGACCATGCTGTGTGTGACCAAGATAATCCCAATGGTAAGTAATGAGGTCTTTTTTCAGTGTTTTTCTACTTAAGAATATTACATTTTTTTAAAACTCAGATTTTAGTTTTTCTGTAAAAATGGAATCTGGTTATATTTTATTAGAACTCAATACCAATTGATTAGTAGTGGTCAAATTTAAAAGAGGCATTTCTTCTCTTCCATCCTAACCACTCATTATATGTGTGCTAGGCTGGCTTTATTGGTTTTTGTTACCTGCCTGAATTCTATGGGCATTGGGTTTACAACTAATGAAAGGAAGATATAATAACAACAAGAAAATATGAAGCATATAGAAAATCGATCCAAGAGATTAAATCTACATATCCTTGTAAAACCAGGAAAAGAGACTAGAACAAATAGAAATAAAGCAATCTTTAGGAAAAATTACAGGAAAAAAAAGTTTTCCTAATGCAAAGCAGTTCCTTCATCCAAAAAACAAAATATTTATACACATTATATTTATAGGGAAATATAATGAAAAGACAAAGGAGAACAGAAACTTACAAAGGCCAATGGAATTTCTGGAGATCAATGATAAAGACTTTCAAAGCAAATAGAAAAGTCAAAATCAGGTTACAAGCAAAATTACCAAAATCAGATAACCCGTAGCCTGCTTTACCACAATTCTAAATACTAGAAGAAAATAGAGTAACTTTCCAGAGCTCTAAGAACACAGTTTCTATTTTTAGTGAAGTCATTATCCATGTATGAAGTCAAAAGTAATATTTTCTCAGGAACATAAAAATTAAGGAAATATACCACCCAAGTATTCATTCTGAACAAACCAACAGAAGGCCTGTGCAAGAACAATAAATATAGAAAGGAAGGAAAAATTCAAGACTGAGAAAAGCACAGTTTGGTAGGACTATATCATAAGAGACATTAAATGCACAAAAATGTTGAAATAATTGTTTCAAATTAGAATAAAAATATCTTAAATGTTTGCTTTTACCTTTGAAAATTATAGTATATGTTTCTGAATGAGAAAGGAGACACGTTTTCTCTCAGTAATGAAATTTTAAATAAATTAGGCTATTACTCCATTACTTTCATGAAGATAACCAGACAACTTAGAAAGAGCAGGAGTCTATTTAAAGGCATCAGAGAGCTAATAAGATAAAGTATTGTCAGGCTAGCTTATGGGATAAAATGGATATTCAGAGATGTGAGTTCAGAATTTGAAACTGTTTTTACCTTAGGATGTTTGCTGATTATTCAAAAAGTATCTTGAGTTCTATTGCCCAAGTGTCAGGGGCTCTGGTACACCACCTTTTTCTTGGGTTGAAACCCCAAAGATGTGAGGGGAGACCCAAACAGAATTTATTTATTAAAAATTGTGTATTTATTCTTACATTTTTAAATTTCAGTCACCTTCAAAGTATTCTCCATTTGATGCAATGCACCTATTGAGATGTTTTTTCCACAGCTCAAAACAGTTTTTGAACTTGTTGATTTTAATGCCTTTTAGTATTTCTGCCATTTTTTGTTTCACCTTCCACATGGCAAAATATTTCTCCTTGAGGACTTTTTTCACCTGGAGAAACAAAAAAGAAGTCACTTGTGGTGAGATGGGATGACATCCTATGGAGGGTGTGGCATGGGGGTCATGCTGTTTTTGGTCAAAAACTGCTGAACACTCAGCACAGTGTGTACTTGTAAACAACTCATTGTGAAATGAGCAAATGCACTAAATCTTTTTAAAAAATGCACTGAAGCCAAATACAACCTCTCACAATAATGCCAACAGGTACACTGATACAGATGGGTTCCTAGAACATTCACATAGCTTAACAAGGGAAGTCTGTACTACAAGGGGCCCACCCTCTGGAAGATAATTCTGTTTTGTTTTTTTTTAAAGACAGCTGACCAGCTTTGAATTGTCTCAATTCCCAAATTAAATTAAAACCAACTGAGAGTGCTAGTCCCTCTAGGCACCTAACAAAAAAAAAGTAAAATATTTATTAGATTAAAAAAGGGTGTTAAGTTTGAAATCATTTACATAAACAGTCTGTTAAATATAATGTTGAGCATGTACACCTGCAAAAATAGCCAGAATAAATGAGAAAACAAGGTAACATGAAGACCAAAGAGTCAAGAGTGCTAAGCTGAAAGCATTAGTTATAAACACAAGCTATAAAACACAAGAGCTATGTACAATACGAGGAAATAATAACAAGATTGAAAAATTTAGCTGAGAATTGCAAATTCAAAATATAAAAAGGAGGAAAAGAAATGAAGCTCTAAAAGTAAAAGATGCCACAACTGAAATGAAGAATTCAATGAATGAATTTATAGTTTAACAGCATATTAGACACAGATGAAAGAGAATTTGTGAATTTGAAGTTGTGTCACAAGACTATATCTGAAATTAAAAAAAACAGTAGAGATACACTGGATGGCAAATACTAAAGAAATGAAAACACATGGGGGATAAGATGATAGTCCATCACAGAAGAAATATTTGAAGAAATTACAGTGAGAAATTTCCTACAGTGTTGAAGGATATCAAGCCATGTGTTTCAAAAGTCCTTTGAACTCTAAGCAAAGTAAATCCACAGCTAGGCCCATCATAGTAAAATTGCTAAAAATTAAAGATAAAGAGAATATCCAAAAGCAATCTTTAAACAATTGGACCGACAGCTGACTTTTCTTTCAATACATAGAATGGAAATAAAAAGACAGTACAAGAAAATATCTGCCAAGCAAAATTCTAAACACAAGGAAAATGTATGTTTCTAGAATAAAATTTAAGTAAAGATGTTGCAGACCAATAGAAGTTTATCACTGTAGAATTCTGGTGTTCTTAAGGTAGGATGATACTGAGTCCAGTTAGAAGGTCAAAGATGAAAGAAGGAATTAAGAACAAAGTAAATTATTGAGTAAGTCCAAACAAGTATTAATGACACAAGTCAATAATGATGATTATAATAGTAATAATGTATTCTGAGGGTTAAGATATACTTAAACTGTGACTGAAAAATAAAAATTAACCAAAGGCATACTTAAAATTAAAATATACTACAGTAACTGCATTTATTAGAATGAGGTGAATTAAGTATACTAATATTTTTCCATTGTCATGGAGAATAAAAATACCAATTAACATTTAAATTTGATGTCACTGTGATACCTAAGTAGGAAATGAGGTCAATCCTGTGATGTCCCAAAAAAATGCTTAGAGAGAATTCCCAGCCCAAAGTGCAGGGAGAAGGAACTCAGGCAGAGTCCACCCCCAAGTACTAGTGGAAGCACTCCAAAGAGGGAACTCTTCTTTTTTTTTTTTAAGATTTTTATTCATTTTTAGAGAGAGGAGAAGGGAGGGAGAAAGAGAGGGAGAGAAATATCAATGTGTGGGAGAAACATCTATTGGTTGCTTCCTGCACCCCCAACTGGGGACCTGGCCCACAACCCATGCGTGTGCCATGACCAGAATTGAACTAGCAACCTTTTGGTTTCTGTGCCACGCGCAATCCATTGAGCCACACCAGCCATGGCAAAAGAGGTAGCTGTTTAGAAATGTATAAAGGGAATCCCTCAAGTCTTCAGTTGTGTACTGATCAGTGCATACCTGAGAGGAAATTACCAGTGTATGTGTGAAAGGCTGAATAAAGAACCCTAAAGGATTTGGGGGGATGATACCTGAAGCTTCCACAGGGCTGAGCGGAATGTCTCTTCCCATAAGCCATACTGGAAAACCTAAAAATTCATAGAGGGCTTAGAAGGATTTTGCCTCAGTAGTGGACCAGAACTTGCTATATACTAAACACTGCTATTTTCCTCCACAATTCAGCTTAAAAACAAGATTTGAGATGAAACTGTTTGTGAATAACTTAACTAATCCCAGAATGAAGGTCAAAATTACTTATAGAAACACAAATATATTTCATGCCCATCAGATTAATTGACAAAATTATTGGGCATGAAAAGAAGCATTGCAAGACAAATATCCATGCATCTCTTATGTCTCTGCGTATTTTACCAGCAGAAGTCCTGATTGCCCTTGTTTTTAACTCACCTTTTTAAGGATGTTTTTAAAGTGAACGGTCTTGGAAGACAGAGAAACTATCATGGAAGATAAAAATAGTGCCCCTCTCCTGAGAGACAGACATGCTCACTGTCCATTATGAAATATTCAAGTTGGCTAAGATTTAGGTTCTTTCATCTAATACAACCCGCTGAGTGTGACAGTATCACTTGGTCACCCAAGGGGAACTGAGGCTCAGGGAACAAGTGCAAGTGGTCTGGCTACTGCTATTGCTCTGAATAACAAACTGTCCTTTATTCCTGGTCAGCAAGTCTCTCTTCTGTCATCAGCCACGGAATGATGACTGGCTAAATGGGGTAAAATCTTAGACCTTTCCCAATTTTTAATTTAAGAAGTAAAAATATGGCCAATAGAAGAAATTAATTGACATAAATTAATCTACTAATGGTATAGAGTAACAATATGAAAGATCATGTTAAAATTATTATTATATTTCACAACTTCTAGAAGCTAAAAGGATTGTTCATATTTAGAGGCATGATGGAAATAAAAAAGATACAAATTGAATTTCTAGAGATAAAAAACAGTGGCTGAGAGGAAAATCATACTTGGTAAGAATAATGGCAGATTAGACACTGCAAAAAAAAAAAAAAAAGGTTAGTGAACTTGAAGCTGTAGCAATAGAAACTATGCAAATTGACACAGAGATAATAAATGACCGAGGAAAAAGAAAAGGCCATTGGAGAGATATGGAACAACTCCAAGAGTAATTGCAATCCCAATATACATAAATTGAAATATCTGAAGGCAGGCATGGGAGGGAGAGACAGGGGAAAGAAAGAAATAATAATGGCTGAAATTTTTCAGAAATTTCATGAAAACTATGAACCCACATATCCAATAAGTTCTATGAGCCCAAAACACAAAAAAACATAGAGGAAATTATACCTAAGTACATCATAAGCAACTGACTCAACATCAGTAATAATAAGAAAAATCTCAAAAGGAAAAGAGAAGTTACATAAAGAGGAACAAATGTAGCAGGCAAAAACGTAGATGAATCTCACAAACATAATATTAAACTGAAGAAGGCACAAAAGCATATATGTTGTACAGTTTATTTATATCAACTTTTAGAAGCAGAAAAAATAACTATAACACTTAGAAAGATGTGCTCAGATGATAAAAGTATAAAGCAAATCTAGGCAGTTATTACTAAGATAGTTGATATTGACTAAACTTTGGTGATGGAGAAGAGGTACTAGCTGGACTGTGAACTGAGCTTCCTTCTGGATTTGATGGTTATCATACAAATATATATATAGATTTTCTACTTGCTTTTGGTCATTTAAATGAGCTCTGCATATTTTTGTGTAAATTTTGAGTAAAATTACTCTGTTACATTTTATAAAATAAAGTAAGAATGGGAGGTAATAAGGAAGGAAATGAGGGAGAACAAAATAAGAAAAAGTATACATTTTATAAAACAAAGATAATGGTGAGGATCAGGTGTATTGCCCACAATGCTGACATCCATGGAGCTAATCAAAAACTGAAAATTCTATCATGCTATGGTTCTGCCAATGTTAAGTTCAAGAATAATTTTGAAAATTTTTATGAGTTACAAATAGAATTTAATAACAATAGAGTTGAAGTAACATATCTTACTTTCTAAATTTCCAAAAAGATTATACGAAATGTGGGAGTATAGCCAGTGATGCAAATAATAATAAAAAGTGGCAGTGTGACACAAACACAACTTGTCAAATCAGACAACAGAAACACATGCGAACAGGTATAACGGTATGTGTAATGACAGTATGTGCACGTGTAACAGTATGTTACTTTATTAAGAGTTAAACCAGTCACATTGAATTAGTTTCAATGAAATACTAATGGTATAAAAATATAAAATTATAAAAAGGTATATTTGGAAAATGAACATAAAAATAAATCATGAAAAACTACTTTGAATCTATTCAGTTAGGCTTCTAGCAAAAAGTCTCAAATGAGAAAGTTTGTCATTTTATATCAATAGAATTTAAATCCCGGATTAAATATAACAATGGTAGTTTTTTTATGTGTCAGGTGATATGAAAAGGTACAATATGAATAAAATTTTATTGGAATGTAATGGGAAATTCACAGATATGATATCATCAGTCAATGACAGAATAAATAGACTAAAAATGGCATGTAATCTTTGAAAAATGAGATTAACAGTGTAGAAATGGACAGGCTGATCAATGAAACAAAATAAAGAGTTTAGAAATAGACCCAAGGAGATATGGGATTTCAGTATATATTTAGGCTGACATTTCAAAAACGGATGATTCAATAAATGGTATTAAGTCAACTATTTGACCATTTGGAAAAATAACCTGAATCCAATCTCATCCCTTATACCAGCTTAAGTTCTAGAAGGAGCAAGGATGAAATATAAAAATGAAACTATAAAATTAGTAGACTAAAAGAACCAAACACTATTTTTTAAATTTTGAAATAGACTCCTTTCTGAGTTATGAATATATGCACACAGACATGATTATATAAAATAGACACACATGTCTGCAATCTGTGTGCATGTGTATGTCAATATATGCCATAGAAGAGAGAAATGGCTATATCTCAATATATAAATTTGACATGATAAAAAAGGTCATAATCACATTCTAAAGAAAAACTACTGGGATGAAGTACTCTCAGTTTAAATGACAAAGAATTAATTTTTATTAAAAAATATAAAGACTTCATAAATCCATAAGAAAAATAACCCAAGAGGAAAATAGGCAGAGAACTCAATTACAATTTACAAGGAAGGAATATAGTCATTATAAATATGAAGACATGATTTCCCTCTTTATTACCTAAGGAATTTTAGACAAAACATGATTTCAGTGTTTTCTGTGTCTTTTCCTTTTGAATATCAAAAGTTTAAGTAGAATTGAAAATACATAGAATTAGTATGAGTAGGGTATTTAAACACACACACCATTAGTGGGAGACTATTGAATATTACCTTCTCATAAGGAATTTTAACAAAATCTAAAGTGAAATGTTTATATTTTGATCCAAGAATTTATGAATTTATCTTAAAATAACACTCACCAAAAGTATGGAGATATTTATTCATAAAAATGTTCCTTGTGATACAATTTAATGGCAAAAAAGGAAACATCCAAAAGTTTGCCCATAACATGGAAAATCATGCGTCTTTTAAAAATAAGACTTCTGAAGAAATTGTAGACAGTGTAAAAATATCCTTATAAAAATATAAGCTAAAAAAGCAAGTATAAATTTAATTTGATTACAGCATGCATGTATATATTTCTGTGCCTGTATCTATATGCAGACACTTACACATAGAGCTGTACATACATTTATACACATATGTGAACAGTATATACACACCTATATACACACCTATGTATACACACACAAGAATGGTAGCAGTTTACAATGTTAACAGTGGCCATCCCTTAGTTATAAAATTACCCCTAATTATCAATATTTGTATGCATTTTTAGTGTGTCTATAAGCAAATTGCCTTTCTTTTGTAATACAGAAAAATTATTTTAGAATAATGTACATTAGAAAAGTTTTATTTGCCCTCAGAGAAAACTAAAGATGACTAAAAAATAATGAAATCCACTCTAATCAAAATTTTGCTTTTAATCTAGGGTGGCTTTAGACATGGTAAAATTACAGTTTTGAAGAACAGCAGCAATCAAGTTTTAAGTTTAACAAAAGGACACAATTTCTATTGTCTTTAAGACAAGCATCAAAGAAACAAAATCTTTGTTCTTACTAAGATCTAACCATCTAATAATCTACGAACGCTAAAGCTTTATTGTTGTTGGCATTAGTTAAAAACGGTGCATTTACAGAGTGAGTGTAGGTTTATTCTCTAGAAATGTTTAATTCCAGATTGATGTTCCCAGACCAATTTTTATGTGAATTAATAAAAACATTAGCTTGAGCCTAACTTAATTACCAGGGCTCCAAGAAACAATCATGTGATCTAGTTCTATAGAAAGTGAATGAATTTTTGGATTATCTGTTCTAATGGTCCCCTCCCATTAGTATGGATGATTGAGTTCACTATATAAAAAATATACATATAAACTGCGGGATCTTTTATGTTCTTTTGTTTTCTCTGCCAGGAGGGATTAGGGCAAAGAACAGTGGGTGGAATTCAACTAGCCTGAAAGTTGAGAGGCAAGCATAAAGCTTGCCCCATGGGGTCAAGGAAGCAGGAGAGAATGTAGAATGTCTGAATGCATGGAAGAGAAAGGCAGATGGGCTAGAGTCATCGTTAACACACAACAGGAACAGGCCTGGGTGTGGGGCATGGGGCACCCACATACCTCCTCTGTGTAATATGTCAGGTCCAGGAATAAGCATATATAATTATTCTCTGATTTCAAAGCTGGACACTTCATTTCTTCCCCCTATTCTTATACTAACTTCCCCCCCCCCCAAAAAAAAATAGAGAGAAGAAAATATATGTATTTCCATTTTAAGCAATGATTGCTAAAATATGTAAACTCATGGGTGAAATGGCAGGGAAGCAAAATACTCCACAAGATCTCTGCAATGGTCTCTCATCCACAAAGTGAAGTGCCAGGCCTTTCTAGTCACAGAGAACAACCCTAGTATTCATCAAAGGCCACAGGCTGCCTCCTCTAGCAGTCCCACCATATCAGCAGTGCCCCAACCCTGTTAAACTGTGATCTTCCTGTTCCTGATAAAATTCCTCTAAAAATTTATCAACCAGAGGACTAGGACTGGATACACACAAAAATACAGAGTGGCTACTTTGACTCTTCCCTTTCATTGTACAGATCATGAATAATGAGTTCAGGTCCCAGCAACAACCTTGAGAATTACCCATATCCACAGTGATAGAAAATGAGGCTCACTCAATAAACAGTGAAGTTTCCCTCTCAATATCAACTTCCCAATAAAGAAATGCAAATGTGACTAGAAACTACCAAGAGATATATCCTCATATGCCACCAAAGATAGAATCTCAAAGATAGAAAGAATCTCAGTTGGGTTTTTTTTTTTTTTTTTGGCCTTTAAAAATAATAATAAAATTAAAGCCCAAAGAGCATCCAGTTCTCCTTCCAGGGTCCTTTGTTGTAAATATAGTATATGAAGAGCTCAGTAGCCTAAGGCACTTACTTATTACTAAAGGATGTGGTAAGAAGTAAGTTACAGTCCCTAATTATTATTTACAGACATTAATGAGTACTAAAATAGAGGGCAAATTAAATGGTTATTTATTGCTCATTCATCAGTTGGTGCTGGGAAGAAATATATGAGTAAAATATAATTGTTATCTTCATAACACTCATAGCCTGGTGAGAGAAACAAATGCAGACACAGCTATATTACAGTGTAATAAGGAAAATAATAAAAAGAAGAATGAACAAAAGAACTCAATAAACAAAGATGTAACACTTTATATGGTACTCAAAGGTGAGAAGGGTAGAAATGGGTCTGGGGGAAAGATTTTTCATGGCTCTTTCCTCCATATTAAAGAATTTTCTGATGAGTATCATGACATCATAAAGAATGAGAAGCAGGAATGGAAATCTCATACATTCCAGGTGGGAGTGTAAAATGGAGCAAACTCTTTGAATACTGTTTTTAGTAAAGCGAAACATATTGTTTAGCTTTAGTTTTAGCTTTTAGCACCTAGTAAAGTAACTATTTGAATATTGTTTTTTAGTATCTACTAAAGCTAAACATGTTGCCTATTCCTTAGAAATTTCACTGCTAGGTTTGTACCCAAGCAATGTAAGTCCATATACCCACTAATAAATAAATAAATGTACAAGAATTTTTAGTAGTATTATTTATAGTAGCCCCAAATTAAAAATAATTCAACATCTATATAACATCATATTAGACAGTGAAATAGCATACAGCAATGAAAAATAATGAATCAATAACTGGGATTAATCTCACAGAAAAGCATGTGTAAAAAAGTAAGATACAGTTTTTTAGCTCTGGTCAAGATGAAGGCTTATGTAGAAATACTTCGCTTCCTTACACAATGAAAAGAAGGATAACAACCAATTAAAAAAAAACAACCAGAACTGCCAGAAAATCAAACTGGGTGGAAGTCTGACAACTAAGGAGTTAAAGGAACATTAATCCAAACTAGTAGGAGGGGCAGAAATGGGAAGCTGGGACAGAAAGGATGCTCAGGAAGGCAGCCAACTGCAAGGGCAAGGTAGGAGCTGGCTGACCAGGCAGTACAAGCTGGGAGGAACAACTGTGGAGCAAGACAGACTGCACAAAAAAGGGTTTCAGTGCAAGAAACTAAAGACTCAAAACCTCTGGCTATAAAAACCTGTGAGGGTTGCGGCAGAGTGAGAAACTCCCAGTCTCACAGGAGAGTCCACTGGAGAGGACCATGAGGTCCTAAAATGTACACAAACTCACCCACCTGGAAATCAGCACCTGAAAGGGCACAATCCACTTTTGGGAAGTAAGGGAAATGGTAGAATGTGGGGAGAGAGCCAAGCTCGGGAATCTCTGGGACAACTTTCAACATTCCAACACCCAAATCATAGGGGTGTCAGAAAAAGAGGAAGAGCAAGAAATTGAAAACTTATTTGAACAAATAAGGAAGGAACATCTCCCCAATCTGGTGAAGGAAATAGACTTCCAGGAAGTTCAGGAAGCTCAGAGTCCCTCAAAAAATTGGATTCAAGAAAAAACATACATCATCAAGTTACCCAAGATTAAAAATAAAGAGAGAATCTTAAAAGCAGCAAGAGGAAAGCAGAGTGTTATAAAGGAGTTCCCATAAGACCATCAACTGGTTTCTCAAAAGAAACCTTACAGGCAAGAAGGGGTTGGAAAAAAGTATTCAAAGTCATTAAAGGCAAGGGCCTGCATCCAAGATTGCTCTATCCAGCAAAGCTTTCATTTAGAATGGAAGGGTAGATAAAGTGCTTCCCAGACAAAGTAAAGCTAAAGGAATTCATCACCAAGCCATTATTTTAGGAAATGTTAAAGGGACTTTCTAAGAGAAAGAAGAAGATCAAAACTTATGAACAGTAAAATGACAGCAAACTCACAACTATCAACAACTGAACCTGAAACACTAAAACAAAAACTAAACAAACAACTAGAACAGGAACAGAATCACAGAAATGAAGATCACATGGAGGATTATCAGTAGGGAGGCAAAGGAAAAGAATGGGGAAAAGTTACAGGGAATAAGAATCATAAATTGTAGGTACAAAATAGACAGGGGGAGGTTAAGAATAGTATGGGAAATGGAGGAACCAAAGAACTTATTTGAACAACCCATGGACATGAACTAAAGGGAGGATGCAGACGGGTGGAGCGTGCAGGGCAGAGGGGGATAAAGGGCAGAAAAAAATTGTGACAACTGTAATAGCATAACCAATAAAATATACTTTGAAAAAGTAAGATACAAACTGTATGTTCTGTTTATATGAAATTCAAAAAAGCAGAATGATCACCTATGGGGGTGTTATCTGCAGGTACCAAAAGAGAAAGCAGAGCCACTGCTGCTAGCAATGTTCTTGATCTGGGTGGTGATTGCACAGTGATACATGTTTGTATATTTAAAAACCTGTAGTCTTAAGACTTGAGTATTTTTCTACATGCTAGCTTATTTCAGCTTAAAAAATTAAAAAGCGAAGTAAAAGCATTTCTGGAAAAAATAATTTGTGGTCAGATAAACCTAGCTGAGAATTTTGAAAGAAGAATGGGGGTGATAATACTAACTTCACAGGGCTGATATAATAATTAGAAAAAAATGTGTATAAAATGGACAAAGTCTGGCATTTGTATAGAATTGATTTATAAATATATTTTCTAGGCTAGTGCTTCCCAACATTCAATATACAAACAGAGCACCTAGAAATGTTGTTAAAATGTACACTATGAGTCTGTAGGTCAGAGATGAGTCCTGAAGTCCTGTGTTTTTTAAAAACTCCCAGGTAATTCCAATGCTGCTCACCCATGGACCAGTTTGTCCATGGAGGTAGAGAGAAATGGGGATAAATGAGGTTTATCAGCAGGGGAAAGGTCTTAAATTCATATTTTAAAAATATTACTGTTAGCAATTCACAAAATAGATTACAGAAGAAAAATTATAGATCCAGTAGAGATAATATATCCCTGAATGAGTAAAAGGGAAGGGGACTTGATAGGAAAAAAAGAAGCATTTCTCAGAAACATCAAATCTTGGCATTTCATTAAATTTTAGAAGTGATGACAGAAAGACATCAAAGGCAGATTGAGGTTTTCAGCTTCAGTGAACAAGTATATAAATATATTGTCATTGCAATTTTTTATTGGATCCTTTTGATCAAAATTGAGCTCAAGGGGAAGGGATGTCAAAAAACCCACTTTTTGTTTTTAAAGAGTTGGTTACTATAACAGAGAATAAGCCAGAAGGAAGTACTCTAATGATTAATTTTTTTATTGTTGTTCAATTACAGTTGTCCCAAAAGGAAGTACTAACAGGCAGCTTACTAAGTTGTGTTAAAGAGGAAGCTATGAATACGAGGGGTTTTATGTCAGCCTGGCTGTAGGAACAAATAAGCTTAAAAGTTCCAATAGCTGCAACAACAAAGGTTTGTCATGTCTCTGCTTGGTTTTGCTCCATGTGCTTTCATTCCAGGATCTAGGCTGAAGAGCACATTCTTTTAGGAGCAAGAGAGCTGGAGGAAGCGTGTAATGGATCTTGAAGTTTCTATTTAAATCTAATCACATCATATCTGTTGCTGCGCCATTTTCTAAACCAAGTGACGTGAATAGGCCTTGCACCAATGAGGTGGGAACATACACTTGTCCCACAGTGGCCACTACAGGTCACATGGCTACAGACAGAGACGTAGTCTCCTCTTACAGAAAGGGGGAGGAACAATAATGCATCTACCACAGGGATGTACCCAGGCAAAGAGCCCAAGCTCCTCTGCATCACTTTCTGCCTGTAACCAAGCCTAGCTCTGGATTTTTTTCTTAATTCAGCAGTGAAATATCCTCAGCACGAAATCTTTCATCAATATGAGACAAAATGGACAGATTTCAATTTACCCCCTTAATGAACACTTAAATGTTCTAAACCCTACAGGGAAAGAAAGGAGGAGAAGCCAGGGGATGTACAAAACATTGAACATCTGTTTTGTACAAAACAGGGGAGTACAAAACATTACTGGATAGTGAGCCTCATAGTAGCTAAGAGTTGGCTGAATTCTCTCCTGACCGTTGCTGTGTCCAGCGGCTGCCGTCAGAGTGGCTGGGCCTTCAGAGGGCCCCGTCTGCGTGTGCTCACATTGCTCCGATTGCTCATGCTCCATCGATGGAAGAATGAAAATGCAAGTAGTGTTTTAATTTTCCAGGAACCTTCAATACAGGAAATATCTATATCTCCAAGGAAAATTAAATATAATTAGCACATGCAGCCCAGGAATTATTTAAAATGTCAAGACTTCCAGTTTGTGTTCACTGCTGTTAGTACATTCATAAGCTAAATATTAATTATACCAATCAACTAAAAGAAGGGTTTTTACCTAAATTGTCTAGATATTTCTTATAAAATAATTGAGATAAATTTGATGACCTGCAAAAATGATACCCTCCCCCTCTGTTTTCATTCAGAACTGTTCTCTACCTCTCCATGAATGGTCAAAGCATGGTTTCTGACATTTTTTTTTTCTTTTTCAAACCAGAGATGAAGCTATGGTCATGTATATCACATTTTTTAAAAAAATTTCAATCACTCTTCTTAACAGGACAAGAGAATGATTCAATGAAGAATGAAATAAAAATTGAGGCAGAGTCACAGAGCTCATACATGGATACAGAAGGTATTGAAAATGGCATATATTGTTACCAGAGAATGAGACAAAACTATGGACCGTGACTCCTACACATTCCTCTGTGTGGGAGACTGGGGTGGGTGGGCTTTAGGCAATGATTTCTAGAGAATGGCAGTAGTTTTCTGCTTTGTATGCCTGTTAAAACTTGGAGGGGGTGGGGAAAGAACTTTAACTCTGTGTGCTTTAGTAAGTGTGTTTTGTCAATGATTTCAACTAAAACATTGCTGAGTATCCTTCTGTTTAGAGTTTTCATCAAACCAAGAAGATGCCACGGTTATAGAACCACTGGAAGTGATTCCACTAACAGGTGACCAAGAAGAAAAAGGGCAGAAAGGTAGGACTGCTCTTAAATAACCCATCAAAATAGAGTCTCTTTGGGTTCCTGCCTAGAATTCACCATCACAGTTATCCTCATGCAATCGCAGTCTGTTAAGGGGAAAAATAAACATTTCTTTCATCCTAACACTACTTTTATGAGTAGAATATAATCCATTAGCAAGTAAAGATACTTGTAACAGTTATCTGTCATTACAAATAGTATGAATATGCTTTTATTATTCATTTAGATTCAATTTAATTTTAAAAATACAGTATTGAGAAAGCCTACAAGAAATCAAAATTATGGACTAGATGGATGAGTCTTAGAAAATTTGAGATGGCTATAAAACAAATAGATTGACCTTTAGGTATTGATTTCCTTCTGTGGCCCTTTGTATGATAATAATTAAAGAAGCAATTTCTATAAAATATGCATATTATATGAACATTCTAAATTGTAAGCTTTTTCTGGTAACATTGGGATACCATAATATTGACTACTGTTAAAAATAACTGATCATTATGATTTTTGAAGACATGGGAAGAATGAACACTTTGTAAAATTTAAAGCAGTATTTGGGACAAGAAGTCAATACATTGGAGTAAACATAAATTTTTTTTAAAAAATCTAATTAAAAATATTATCAAATGATATCAGGCAAAGGACCTGAACAGACATTTCTCCAAGGAGGACAAGCAGAGAGCCCAGAGATATATGAAAGTATGCTCAGCATCACTAGCCATCAGAGAGATGCAAATTAAAACTACAATGAGATATCACTTCACACCAGTGAGAATGGCCATCATTAATAAATCAATATACAACAAGTGCTGCAGAGGATGTGGAGAAAAGAGAACCCTAGTACACTGTTTGCAGGAGTAAAGATTGGTGCAGCCACTGTGGAAAACAGTACGGAATTTCCTCAGAAAACTAGAAATGGAACTGCCTTTTGAATGGCAATTCTACTACTAGGATTATATCCTAAGAACCCTGAAACACCAATCCAAAAGCACCTATGCACCCCAATGTTCATAGCAGCACAATTTACAATAGCCAAGTGCTGAAAGCAATATAAGTGCCCATCAGTAAATGAGTGGATCAAAAAAAGTTACAGTTACATGATGGAATACTATGCAGCAGAAAGAATGAGCTCCTACCCTTGGTGACAGCATGGATGGAAGTGGAGAGCTATGCTAAGTAAAATAAGCCAGACGATGAAAGACAAGTACCATATGATCTCACCTTTAAGTGAAACCTAATCAACAAAACAAATAAGCATGCAAAATATAACCAGAGACATTGAAATTAAGAACAAACTCACAATAACCAGAGGGGAGGTAGTAGAGGATAATGGGGGGAAGGGGGAAAGGGTTGTCAGGAACATGTATAAAGAACATATGGACAAAACCAAAGGTGGGTAGGATCAAAGGTTGGAAGTGAGGATGGCTGGGGTTGGGGGGAATGATGGGATAAAATAAAAATACACTCTTAAATAAATTCAGTATTTATTGAAAAACTCAAAGAATTTTATTTATATATAAAAAATCTCTTAAAAAAACTAAAATATGAAATACGAAGTGAAATCATTTCTCTGGTATACTATGTCATAAATCATGCTGCTCTTAAAAAATATGTGTTTGCAAAGCAGATGCAAAGAATAACTTGACAGGCCTTGTTTATAGAACACAGTGATCAGTTTTGTTTCCAAATTACCAGGAAAATGCAGACATGATCTCAATTGTACAATCAGGTTGGTAGTAGCTACAGCTTCCAAACAATAAACTCTTCTTGACAGAGGCATTGATACAGTTTAATTAAGAAGTCATATTAGTGATTTTCACATCTCTTTATTTTCACTGTATTTAGAGCACAATTTTTTTCCATGTCCATGCCTCTAATAACCTTTCCGTATTGCAAATCCTAGTTCAGGCTCACAACACCATGCTCCCAGCAAGTCAAGTAAATGGTACACTTGGAGTAGTTAATGGTAATAGACATTTGATACAACCCTTACTTTAGATACAGTTACATGGCATTGCTCCTTTCAATTGTACTTGTAAAATATAAAATACCCAGTGGTGCCTGCCTGCTTAATTTCTATGTAGCAGAAACTATTTACTTTGTATATTGTACTTAGAGACATACAAATGAGGAACATCAAATGGATGTACATTTTCTTCTTATTAATTTGACCTACAGAGGAAAGTAACTTGTGTTCAGCACACATGGATGTGTCTCCTTTCTTGCAGTAGCTTCTCTAGCATTGAGTACTCCGGCAATTACTGAGGCATTAACTATCCATTTTTTACGTCTCCCTTGTGAGAATACCAACCCTCTTCTGCAAATGGTGAAATAGCATGTGAGAAAGAAATTAGGTCAATTTCTGCTACTTGCTTGTCAAAACTTTGAAGCTGAATTTTTTTTCAATATTTGACTTTTATCTCTAGAAGAGTAATAATGCTTGTGGGCTTGAATTAACCACATTGTCCCTTTCCTTCTTTACCACAGATGCTTCACTTGGCCCTGCCTTGAATATTTCTAAGTTTGAAATAACTTAAAATATATCACCTCTACCATTTTACTTGCTTCAAAGCAAGAGTTAAAAGCTATCCAGTTACACATAAGAAAAGTAACCAAAGGGAAATGGGGCAATGTAGATTTAGTTTGCTCTGCTCTAGCTCTGCCCCTAATTAACAAAGTGGGTGTCCTTGGTCTTTCAGTGCCTCAGATTCCTTATCTGTAAGATCATGATGACAAAAGTCTCATACAGTTGTGGTGAAATTTGAAAAGCAATTGTAACAATACCTGGGACACAGAAAGTACTCCATAAGCATTTAATATTTATCATAATTTGAAAAAATTGATGACAAAGTCAAGAAAATCCATATGTAGAGTTTCTCAAATCCATTTATTGTCCTTCTTAACTATTTAAATCCACATAAACTTCACATATGCTACATCATTTTTCAACAAAAATTGTTCTGTGCATTTCATTTTTAGCATCATTACCTGCAGGGTGTTCCAAATACACATATTTCATTCTATGAATGTAGAATAATTAATGAAAGATGATGTGGGAAGCACCTGTCTTATTCACAAAGTCCTTTTGCTTTGTCATGATCTCAATCTTCTGTTTGAGAAATGCCAAGTGAACAATACTTTTTATTTTTCATCAAAATGTAATTGACATATAATGTATTAGTTTCAGGCATGTAACATAATGATTCATAAAGAAGAAGCCATTGATTTCTAGGTAGATTTACAGAATAAAAGTTGTAAGTAAGTTCAAATAATAGAATTTTCTGTTTTATATAGGTATTAAAGAACCTCATTTAAAAACATTTTGAGAAAATAGCTCCAGGTTTTGTGTATATTCATAGTATCTCTTAATGAAAAGTTGAATATATGTATTAAGACTTATTTTTATCTGTGAACAAAAACAAATGAGTATTCTATGACATTTGTAGGAATGTTCTTTTTAGCTTTAGAAATGGTGATTCTCTTTTATTTTGAGAATCTTTCTAAGGAGACATAAAGGGGTTTCTTTCAAAGAATTCTAGACCAGAAAAAAAATGTATAATCTTTTTCTTTCATTTTGTAGCATTCTATAAGATTAGAAAATGTAGATAATCTTCAGAATACATCTTCTGTGGCTCCCAGGTGTATGGCACAAATGTTACAACATTAAGTTTTGAAGTTAGCTCTATCAAAATATGGGTTTTGAAAAGAAGAGAAAATATTCAGCAGAACTTCATGCTGATAAAATTACACAATAGCACAATGGACATGTCCCTAGGAGACCTGAAATACAAAAATTTCAATAGGCATAAAGTGAGGTTTCACATATGGCAGCTTTTCTCATATTGCCTCCTCCTAAATGAGCCCAGTTTTATGTTTTCCCAGCAGGATCTGCAGCACATGTGAAATCCAATCCAATAACATCACTTAGGTTAATAACTAAATAGGAAAGTAATATTACAGGAGATCTACTCTAAAAAGGATCTAATATTTTAGCATAAAATACAAAGCCAGCATTAAAACATGTTTCTGCAGATTCTTATTTGTAGTTAAATTTAGAGATATTTGATACAAAGTCTTAATAACTATATTAACATTGTTATTACATCACATAATTTTATTTTTATTATGAATATATTAGACTTCTAAGTGTTATGTGGAAAACATACATCCCTATTATTTTTCTTGTATCAATTAATAAATATAATATGGAATACTAATCCTTTATCAACTTACTAAAATGATGTTGACCAAAAAATGATGGCAACTGAAGGTATATTACGGTTTAAAGTCTTCTTGGGAACAAAAGTAGATACAGACAGGTAGAAAGTGAAGGGCAAGCCTGCAACAGGTGTAAGTTACAATGTCATTAGGCTTCCAGTACAGATACTGAGGGCAGTAAGGGACATAAGCATCTGAAAGTGTTGTTATCCTGGGGAGGCTGGGTAGAGGAAGAATCCTGGAACCATTGCCTGGTGGATACTGAGGAACACTGGCACACACACACAGTTCTTTATCTCTATGCTTTTTTTCACAATTCCATATGAATTTGAGAGAGAGAGAGAGAGAGAGGGTTAAGACTCAGAAGAGCTGACTTTTAGTTCTGGCTGTGACACTCACTGCCTAGCTATAACTATGAGAAAGCTTCTTAAGCCTCTTGGAGCCTCAGATTCCTCTTCAGTGAGGGATGTACTTATCCTCACATATCTTGAAATTATGAAAAAGCTGAAATGAAACCATTTTTGAAGAGTAGCTGGGGTAAGCAGGATTAGCAGGAATGAGCAAACTATGACCCATAGGCCAAACCTGACTGGCTGCCTCTTCATATGGCTTGTGAGCTAAGAATGGTTTTCATATTTTCAAATGATTGAGGGTAAAAAAAGCAATAATTTGTGAGACATGGAAATTACAAATTTCAGTGTCCACAAATAAAATGTTGTTAAAACACACAAAACCTAAAATGTTTCCTATCTTGCCCTTAACATTAAAAAAAAGTAAAAAAAAAAAATTGCTAACATTCAGTATATATCATCTATGTCAAGGTAGTCCAAATTACCCTAAATGAGAAACCCCTCCTTTCCATGCAGGACTCCTGGATTATGCAGTCTTTATCAATACACACAGACATAACTCATGTACGTTTCACTAGCATTGGGAAAACAGGATTATCCCACAATGTCTTGCCCTTCTGCATACACAGCATTTTCTCTGTTCACCCCTCCTCACACTGGTGGACTGGGGAAAGTGTGCCCCCTGATTTTAACCCCCATTAGAGAGGACCCAAAGCAGAGCAGCTTGGGCTCCAAGAATTTCAGCCTATGGATGGTGTGAAAATTTGTTTCCTTTAAACACAATTCCTTTTGCCAATGTGCCTAAAAGAGGTTCCATTTATTTACTAGTAAACCAGTTGATCTTTACTTTCTCTGGGTATACTGCAAGTGAGATTTGCAGTAGGACTGTGAACTAAATATCCTAATCAAAACCATTTTTACAGAAAGACCGTGAGGTGACAGACGAGGTCTACCCACAAAGTGAGGGGGGTTAATAGGGATTATAATAATATAGATGTGTATACGTGTTCACTTACACATTGTGTTGTAAAGGCCCAATTCTTCTCAACTGTTATTTTAACATATAAGCTTAAACTCAGAAATTGATTAAAGTATCTGCTTGCAAATTGAAGTGCTACTTTTCTCTTTGTTTTAGAAGGGAGCCCAATTTCTTTTCATTACTCTATATATCAGGTGCCTTCATTTCAGTGCAGTATGTAAAGAACAGGTGGGATAAGTAGTACTTGGAATGTTAATTATTTTTTTCATTTATTTCACTGTGAGAATTTACCTTTCAACATGTTTTTATAATCAAGATGGAAACAATTAGGGAGCTTGCCGCTTGAATGGTTTACTACATTTATTTTATAACATCTGCTACAATGATTTAAAAAAGGAAATAAACATTTTAACAATAGCAAGAGGTCTGGTTCATTTGTATGCAATACCTTTATTTCATTGTGAATCTTTAAAGGAAATGTTGTTGAGATGAGTCAGTCCTGTTTCCAACCAATAAATATCATCTCATTTTTAGAGCTTATATTTTTGACATAGATAGCTGTCCATTTTTCAGGAATTTTATAGTTTGTTAGCCTTGAATTTTAATTGAAAGTAGTAGGAAAAAATGCAGGGAAATAGAAATGACAGAAACAAAACCTGGATATTTCTTTTTAGAGACATTTTCAAAGAATATTTCTTTTCCATTTATCACATGTACTTTATTCCTCAAATATACACAAAAATTACTTCATCCATCCTCCCTTTTTCAAATACTTTGAGTGCAGCTTATGAAATAATAATATTCAGGATCGAGAGATATATGGCTCATAACATTAAGATAGGGACATATAATTTTAATGTAAGGGATGCTTTTCAAAATGAATATTCATTTTATACTATGATATACTACTCTTATTTTTCCATTAACAAAATATTATAGACAACCTTGTGCAATAGGTTGCATAACAAATAAATCTTGCTAATATTTAATAATTAAATATAACCAAATACACAAGATAAATATAGATATAGTGTGTGTGTGTGTGTGTGTGTGTGTGTGAGAGAGAGAGAGAGAGAGCGAGAGAGAGGGTTGCTAGCTTTGAAGATTGATGAAGGAGGCCATGTGACAAGAAATGCAGGCAGCCTCTAAAAACTAGAATATGTAAGGAAATGGATTCTTCCCCAGATCCTCCAGAGGGAAAGTAACTCTGCCTACACCTTGATTTCAGCCCCATCAAACCCCATTCTGGGGTTTCTGGCCTCCCTTCTGGAGGCCCCATTTCAGACTTCTGGCCTCCAGAACTGTAAGATAATAAATTCGTGTTATGTTAAGACACTAAGTCTACTGTAATTTGTTATGACAGCAATAGGAAACTAATATGTTTCCTCACAACAGAGTTCCTTCAAACCATGTTAAAAATGTAGTCTTGTCCTAATAGATCCCCAGAGAAAGCAGAGGCTTTCAATATCTTTCCATGTTCTAGTTGGGAATCGCCATACAGTTATTCCTCCTATAATCCATGCTAAATTAGGCAACATTTTTGTTATCTTGACCCATCCCCTTTCAACGTCGGTCTCTGTTGGCTGCACAACTGGAATTTAATTCAGGTATATCCAATTACTGTGGCCACAGTCAATAGAATAGTTATGCATCTCTAGGAGATTCGGAGGAAAAAAGGAATTACAGTAAAGGCATTAGGGAAACAAAGAAAGGGAGGAGAGAAAGAGAAAAACAACAATGAAAGAGGGAGGAAGGAAGGAGGGAAGAGAAAGAGCCGGTTTCTATTTTCTGCTCTGGGTAAAATGGTGAAGTAAATATTCAAACAATACTTTTTGGAAAGAAAAGAGATATAAAATCCATCTCTAAATTCTTTCCAGTTTAGCTCTCCCTGAGTAACATCACAAAATGGAAATAGGGACCTGAAGATTTTCTAATAGTTTAAGGCCAAACTGACCACAAATATTGTGAATATATTATTCTAGCACTTAGGTATGTATGAAAAATAGAGTGTTTGTTAAAACACAGATTTTTGGACCCTACCCCCAGAGATTCTGATACATTAGGTCCTGGTGGGCCTGGGAATCTGCACTTGTATCAAGTCGCTAGGTGATGGTGAAGCTGCTGGTCTGTGGACCACATTTTGAATGGCACCACTACTCTAGTATTTGGCATCCAAATTCAGACTATTCTACTTGGAAATCTCTTAGACCTTTTCCTCCATCTTATTTTTGTTGGAGAGTAGGTATTTAAATACAGCAAAGATCATATTTAGATGGGTGGATGATGATAGATGGTAGATTAGATTAGATAGATAGACAACATAGTACATACTCCCTTCTCAGTAGATACAAATCACCTGGATACCTTGTTAAAGGATAAATTGCTGGCCCTATACTTCAAGTTCCTGATTCAGAAGATCTGGGGATGATGAGCAGGCAAGAGTTTGCATTTTTGACAAGTCTGCAAGTGATGCTAATACTGCTGGTCTGGGGACCACACTTTAAGAACCACTAGCCAAGCCCTCGTTTTTTATCCACTCATCTGATTCACATCAGGCATTATGGGAGGTCTTTAGCATCATCATGGATTCCCAGGACCTGCAGCTGGGATAGAGAGCATAGGGTAATGTGGAAAGGGTGGGTACCTCTCCCCAGCTCAAATCCTAGTATGTCTGAGATCAGCTGTTTGTTAAGTCTTTCTTCCCCCATGTGCTCTCCTTGTGGTCAATGACACAGTTCATCCCTCCCAGGGTGGCAGGTCTGGGACCATGTGGAAGAGGAAACAAAGAGACTGTGAAGAAGAGGATGGTGCTTGTCCATTGGAAAGGAAACCCAGGGTACTCCAGGCATATCCTGACCTGTTTATATGAAAATACACAGTGTTTGAGTTGTGCGTCTGAAAAATGTGTTCACTACTGAAGTTACATTTTTCTAGTTTCGATGAAAAGTCAATAACAAAGGGGAAAAATATTTCTTCGCTGTTGTCTCAGCAGATTTACCCATCTTCAGACACAGAAACAAGATGGAGCAATGTGAAAGAAAATGGCAGTTCCTCTGCAAAGGCTGAGAAAAAAGAACAAAAATAGGATTAGAGGCACCACTGTGCTCAACTTCGAGTTACCCTACACAGAGCAAAAAACAAACTTTGATTTAGCAGTCCCTGTCTGATTTAAGTCCGTTTGTCTTCCAAATGCTAACATTTTCTCAGCTGAATTGGAGGGGATTCATTATTTACAAAAAATAAAAGGAGACACTGAATAGGGCTTTCAGAGCAATGCGCATAAGCTGTTTGCCGTACTGAATTAGCACCTGGGGCATTGATTTGAAAGCGAAAGGCAGGCCGTTCACCTGGGTTGCCAAGTAAAAAAACAGAAGCAACTGTCTGGCTGATGCATCAGAGAGAACACACGTCACCAGGACTCCATCTGAAACAGCCTTTGCGGAATGCAGATAACCTAAAAGAGAACTACAGAGGCTGTTCAGAAACCTCATTCCAGTCTAGGAGCATATCGCCTTTTCTCCTTTCCATAAACTACCAGTGATTTCTAATTAGAAATGCCTTGCCAAACCAAGCTAACCTAGTTCCTTTTTCTACCTTAAAAAAGGTGTCCCCTTTCTGGTGTCAATGTTTGGCTTTGCTTATTCATTAAGCTCTGTTGTTGCTTAGTCCACTAAACTTGTTTGGTTGGCCTTCCCAACATTCTAAGCAGGAATAGTCTCATTGACCCAGTGATTAAAGGAAGCCAGTGCCTTTTCATTCTGGCTGGCTGCCCTCTTCTTTCTCCCCTATTGTGTTGTTTAGTAGCACCACCAGCAGATGGTTAGAGATTTTTCAGCCTTTCAAAACTTTGTATTTTTCCCATCTCATCAACCATATCTGAGCCAAATGTAATTAGCTTAAGACTTCTGAGTCCTCAGGAGATCAGTTAAAGACCTGAGCAAATTCAATAAAGAGCTTGAAAATCGAATCCGGGAAGGCTATGCAAAACCACAGGAGAGCCACTATTATTTTAGAAGCAAAGGCTTTCCTCCTCTCCATCGCTCCTTCTTTTGGTATTTTAAATTCTTAGAATATTCATGAGGTCTCCAGGGCTTTGGAGTTCTATCGGGACCATTATCGGGTAGGTGGAATATATAAACTTTCTTCAGGGGGGTAGGTGTTTGGCTCCTTTTAATTGATTTCAATCAAGGAGTGCTTCTTGAGTAGCCCTAAGTCACTCCCAAATGGCAAACAGTTTGTTTGCTAAATCTCTTAGCCTTTTCATTAAGTGTTTTATCCTTTGGTTGTTAGAAACTAGGTGGTAAGCCTTCTTTGTAGTTCCAAGCATTTGATATGAAGACTAAATGAATTAACTGCAATACAGATATGTACTCTGCCTTTGAGTGGAGAGGAAACCCGTTATTTCTGCGTAGCCACCTGTATTGCAGCACTTGACACCACAGCCCGAGCCCTTTACTCCATACTAGGGAGAAAGCAAGATTCTGAGACAAAACTGAATTCTATTTTTACTGAAATTGAGTGAAGGAGCATTTGAGTATGCGAAGCACAGATTGTGTGTGTGTTAGGATATGGGCATGGACCCTTCCTTGGATGGTATGGTATGTATTTTCCCCCTTCACTCCGATGGGAAGATCCAAGCCTCAGGTGTTGGGTAGAAGGATGACGAAGTCTGTTTTCAGTTTCTCATTGCCAAGATTTGGGTGTAAGGGGAATGATTCTTTATAAATCCACTACCATCTTGATCAGATAAAAGGGACCAATGGCAACAATTGATTAGAATACTTTCTTTTTTATCTCAAGTGAACTAATCAGTTTTTATGAGTTATGGATATGTGTCTATAATGAAGACTTTATATACATGCCATGCTTTCAGAGGGCATTTCCATCATGATTTAGTGGAAAATTCCTTTTAAATCATGGAAAATGTGTTGTTAGCAATATTATGCCATGGAGTAGGCTTGCAAAGCAGGCCCCAAACATTTATGAATTTACTTGTTGTCTCTGAAATACAACACAATGTTTGAAGTACAAATTGACTTACACAAAGATATAAGCAGAGTAAAAGTTTTCTGTAGAGAGGACAAATAAAAAATTGGTATTATTATAAAAAATTGATGCTTTCTATATAACATATATAAATGGTAGAAGAATGAGCAATCAATTCTAGTAAAGCTGCACTATTATTGTTTGGAATGCAATAAGCCTTAAGAAACTAGACTATCCCAGCCAGGGAGACAGTTCTTGATCAGGAACTAGTTGTATTGGTGCCAAACGAATAAGACAAAGAGAGGAAGAAAAGAAATAGCTGAGAAAACCTTCACTTTATAAGAAGATACAAAAAGGCACAAGGTCTGCTGGCAAACTCAATGTCTACAAAATGTACAGAAATGATCTTCTACAGAGATCTTTTATACAACACTTTCACCATTAGCCATACCACTGTGGGCAGGATAACTTAGTTTTATTGCATTTTCCAAATAACTGATGCTTAATCAGAAAACTTTTGGGGCTAGTTATCACTATTTTAGAACTTTCCAAAATGATACCCCTTATCTTCCATTTTAAAGTTTTAGAAATTAAAGGTGTGAGGAGTAATGCACCCGGCAGGGTCCTGTATGTAGATGGTGGAGGCAGGACCTGACATTTGTTGTCTAAGTTGTGGCTCTGTATTCTGTCCACCCTACCTTTTCCCCTGTAAATTGCCCTAAGTAAGGGGTTGCACCTAATAGAATATGATTTTCAAAGAGGTATATGCTGAATTTTAACTTAGTTCCTTTCTGAAATGGTAAAATCAGTCCACTACAAGCTTGGTGTTGGAATTGATCCTGGAGTTCATCCAGTTTAACCTCCTGCCATAATATACAAAAGCCCATTTCTTCCCAGCAGATGTTACAGCCCTCACTACAGGAAAGACACGATGGGAGCTCATTACCTTTCAGAGCAGTTCTATTGTCGGTTGATTCTACTTGTTCAAAAACGAAATCATTCACAGGCGGCGGCTAGTGGACCCCAGACATGGGGTGGCAACAGTGCAGACCCAGTGAGACTGCGCAAGGCAGCTGGCTGACCAAGTGGTCCCACATTCATGTGCAGATAATCCAGGTGAAGGGGAAGTGGCAGAAGGGCCTGGAATCCGAGAAAGAGTGGAGCAAGCGCCATTGTTCCCTCTCGGTCCCCTCCCCCACATATAGCGTCACTACTCAGCAACTGGGCTGCCCTGCCCTGGGAAACACCTAAGGCTCCACCTCTCCCTACATAACAGCCACAACCAGACCAAAAGAAAAACCAAAAGTGGCTCAAACAGGAGAACAAATTAAAGCCCCAGAGCCAATTCATCTAAGAGACCAAGAGATAGCCAACCTATCAGATGCACAGTTCAAAGCCCTGGTGATCAGGATGCTCACAGAATTCATTGATTTTGCTCACAAATGCGATGAACAAATGCAGGATACAATAAGTGAAATGAAGGAAAATGCACAGAGAACCAAAAGAGATGAGAGGAAAACTAGGACTCAAATCAATGGAGTGGACCAGAAGGAAGAAAGAAACAACCAAACAAAAAATAATGAAGAAACAAGAATTCAAAAAAATGAGGAGAGGCTTAGGAACCTCCAGGAATCTTTAAACATCCCAACATCTGAATTATAGGGGTACCAGAAGGGGAAGAGGAAGAGCAACAAGTGGAAAACTTATTTGAACAAATAATAAAGGAAAACTTCCCCAATCTGGGAAAGGAAATAGTCTTCCAGGAAGTCCAGGAAGCTCAGAGAGTCCCAAAGAAGGTGGACCCAAGGAGGAACACACCAAGGCATGTTGTAATTACATTAGCCAAGATCAAAATGAAGGAGAGAATTCTAGAAGCAGCAAGGGATAAGGGGACAGTCACCTACAAAGGAGTTCCCATCAGACTGTCAGCTGATTTCTCAAAAGAGACCTTACAGGCAAGAAGGGGCTGGAAAGAAGTATTTGAAGTCTTGAAAGGCAAGGACCTACACATCCAAAATTGCTCTATCCAGCAAAGCTGTCATTTGGAATGGAAGGACAGATAAAGTGCTTCTCAGATAAGGTCAAGTTAAAGGAGTTCATCATCACCAAGCCCTTACTATATGAAATGCTAAAGGGACTTATCTAAGAAAAAGAAGATAAAAAATAGGACAGTAAAAAAAAACAGCAAACTCACAGATATTAACAACCATACCTAAAACAAAAGCAAACTAAGCAAACATCTAGAACAGGAGTAGAAAAACAAAAATGGAGATCACATGGAGGGTTAGCAACAGGGGAGTGGGAGGAGGAGAGAGGGGGAAAAGTTACAGAGAATAAGTAGCATAGATGGTAGGTAGAAAATAGACATGGGGAGGGCAAGAATAGTGTTGGAAATATAGAAGCTAAAGAACTTATGACACATGGACATGAACTAAAGGGGGGGAATGTGGGTGGGAGGGGGTGTGCAGGGTGGAGGGGAATGATGGGGGAGAAATGGGACAACTGTAATAACATAATCAATAAAATATATTTTTTAAAAAATGAACTCAACTTTCCTGAAGCTTCTGCTCATTTATCCCAGTTCTGTCCTGAAGAGGGAACTCAAATGTGCTTGGCCCATGTGGAGAGAGCCCCTTGAGTTATTCAAAGGCAGTTTGCAGAGCCACTTCCCGTGTCTTCTAGTTAGTTATTTAATTCATTCCTTACTTATTTTAAACACCCCTCATATTTCATAGTTTCCAAACCCTTCATCATCTTGGCTTCATACCTCTATGCAAGCTAGATTTGTCAATATCTCTTTCAAACTATGGATGTACAATTGCATAAAATGATCCAGACCTTCATTTGTCAAATCAAAGGCTAGGGACTTATTTTGAAAAGACATAGCACCAGGCCCTGGAAACTCTGTGTATGAGCATCTGCCTGGGTGAGACAGTGAAGTATATCCACAGTGATACCAAGAGAAGCGTCGTTCACAGCCAGGCTACTTCTCTGATGAGCCAGGAATAAGTTATTTACCCTGCACTTGTTTTGCCCATCTGTAAATGGGGATAACAATATCACCTACCTCAGAAGATTATTGATAAGGATAGTATGAGCTAATATATGTACAGTTCTAGCAGTAGTGCCAGGCACATAGTAAACTCTTCATTAGTATTAACTACTGGTGTCATCATTGTTCTGAACAGAAGTCCATACTCCAAACCAAAGGAAATTCTCACATTTTTGTGATGAACAGTGATAAACCTAAGAACCACAAGAACGCTGAATCAAATGTTACCTTCTGCCCTAAAATGACTTGGCTAATGTACTCCCTAGTTCCTACAATCACAATAAGGGACAACAAGGGCACCCTGAGAGACATCTACTACCTTTATCCTTCAAATGTGCCCCAGCTTAAAGTCCAGTAGTTTTACTTTACTTGCCAATGTCTTTGATCATAAGAGAGCTCACCAGAGGATGCAGCTGATCAAGAAAATCACCCTGCAGCCCTTGGCTTTAGGTAAATAGATGTGCTATGTCCTGAGAGTGTCACAGCTGGTTCTGTCCCCATGCAGAAATGACAAGGCAGTGTATAGAACTCTAAAACTTGGCAAAAAAAAATAGGCTTGAAAATTTAAGGAATAAAACATTAATGGAGGTGGACCTATATGCTCCCACTGATATTATGTTTACTTAGGCACCAAATAGTATATGCTGTAGCATGTAAAACATGACAGATATAACCATGGTGGACATTTGTATAGAAACCTGGAAAAACAGGCATACAGAAGTATAGAAACACCTATCACTCTGCTTGTAGATTTAAAGTTTTAGGATTTATCATTAATTCCATTCTCTTCTGTTCCTTGTTCTGAGGTTTTTAATTTATTAGAAAAAGCAGGGAACAGAAACAACATCCAGCACCCTCCACCATCCATCCTTTACAGAATTCAAAATCCCAAAAGAGCCATATTCTCAGAGAGAAGCTTTGGGTTGAGGACAAATAGAAATTTTGATTCTGACAAATCAGTAACTGTAAGGAATTTGCTGAGAGAGACAGTGGTAACTCTTCTTAATCCTTCTAGGTCATTCCCAATGTGTTCGATCCTAGACAACAATTACAGAAGTCCAATTTTTCTCTCTGTTTTCCTTTGTTTAAATACTTTAGAAAAGTTACATTATCATTGGTGTCTTAATTCTTATGAAGATTATTAATGATTATGGAAATCTCACCTTAGAAAAATACAAGAGAAAGAACAGATGAGTTTGTGATATAAGTCCCAGTGCATCTGGGGCACCCAGGCTGCACCACACAGCCTAACAGCAGAGAGCTGACCTTCAAAGGCCCTCCTCTGCAGGGCTCCCACAGGACCAGCATCTCGTGACATTTTGTGCTGAGTAAAAGATCCCGCAGGCACTCACTTCTTATCTCAGCATATGCCAGTCATCACAGCCACAAAGACCAGGGGACTGAGTATAAAAGAATGGTGCTTTGTCTTCCTACTATTTTATCTTATTTTTCCTCCAGAATTTATATTTTATACCAACCATATTGTAACAAGGCAGCTTTAGAAACTAGGAAAAAATAGCACTATGATTTCACAACCTCATCACATCAAACTGCTTTGGGCTTTACTCTCTTTAGAGTATGTTCATGCTTTCAGCTACTAGGAGGAGTCTGAAAGCCTTCATGAGCAGCTCATCCCCATGTCTTACATGTATGCTGCTCTCAGGTTATGGTCCTTGGGGTTTTGAAGAGTTGAAAAGTTTAGGGTATGAGAAACTTGTGTGAAGACTTAGCATCCCTTTCATCCCTCAGGGGGATAGATCAGAAGCCCCTGGCAACTCCGTTTTGGGCCCTATGAATCCAGGTTCCTCATAATTTGGATTCTGGCAAATCAGTAACTGGGAAAAAAAGCAACCCTGATAAGGGAACACAGACTTGGGAAACCAGAGACAGAAACTGTACCCTCTCAACACAATTTTGTGTTGTGGTCTTATCAAAACCAAGACCTTTCTCCCCGCATGGCATTCTCTTCTCCCTTTTCAAAACCAAGCCAAGCCTTTTCAGTTGTCAGGAAGGCATTTCAAACATTTCACAGGCTGTGAGGAAAAGTTTCCCTGTACACACTAGACCCATTTTACCTTTGGGACTTTAAGTATCTTACCCTTGGGTCAACCCATGACTAGGATGACAGAAACGTTTGGTGTCACTGGAGGTGCTATGGACTGGGAATCCAAAGACATTTGTCCTAATCCAGGTTCTGGCAGTCTGCTCCCTGTTGAACAATGGGGTGTGAGACCAAATACTGAGGATGAGACATTTGTTTGTTGAAGGTATGTCAGTGGTCACCAGCAGGATGATGTGGTAACAGCTGCATATGGTCAGAGTTTGTGAAGCAAAAACAATAACCACTGTTCTAGAATAAGCCAGTTGGCCATACACTTGGATGAACCTGGTTTCTGCCTAATGTCTCAGAGGTAGACATAAAGTCTTAATTGTCTGGAATTACAAAGATTGAAACACTAGCAGATTCAAGTGGTTCTGAGTGGTGCAAGTTGTTCTAGAGAGTGTTAGTTTAGATCTTTTTAGGAGAAGATGTTAAGATGGAATTCATTGGGGAAATGCAAGGCACTTCTTAAGGGAAATGCCTGCATAAGCAAAAAGGAGGAAGGGACTGATAAAGGTGGGGAGAGCCATCAGACCATACTATAAGTGTGACCCCCAAGTAAAGGAGACAAGAAGGGGAAGTTGAGAAGTGTACAGTGTAAGAAAGTATTGACAGACCACCTAGGAGTCCTTCAGGCAATTTTAGCCAACAACAGACTTGCTTTAGTTCCCCTCAGTCATTGGCTGGGAGCTGCCTATGGGAAACATGGCCTCAGAACAAATGAAGTGATGGATGGTTTCCAGAGCCCAGCAGCCGGGGCCCTCAGGCAATAACATTCACTGTGATTGGAAGTATGCAAAGTACCAATTTGTGGCTGCCACACAAAGTCCGAGAAACTCAGATAAACAGCTAATAAAATACATTTTTGTACTCTACTTTTTAAGCATACAATTTAAGTGTATAGCTAATTCTCAAAAACAAGCTTGTTTTTCTGCTAAATTGATTATAAAATTTATGAACCAAGATTCAGACACACAAAAAAGTGAAATTTCTTTCAAAAGAATGAAATTATTGAGGGCTCTGAATTCAATCCTAATTGTAGTCACATCTGAATATATGTGGGTCAAGGAACTGAAAATTTGCAGAGATCCCTCTGTGGGAGCCCCACATTCCCAGCTTGCCCTGCAATGGATGTGATGTACTGAAGGCCAGAGGATTTCTGCAGTAGCACCTCAATTTGCACCTATCTTTTACCTATCTTTTCTCACACAGCACACAGAATGTGAGGAGCTTGTGGTCTCTTTCCTCTGACCCAGGTTTCCTGAAGCAGTTTTCATTTTTGATGAGTTAAGTTTCTCCTCTGCATGTTCTACCGCTCTGAAATGGTGTTGGCGTATATAAAGTGCAGAACGTTTGTTGGGGCACCAGCCCAGTTCACTGCCTCTAGAATCATATTGCATTTTTACTCTCATTCCTCTGGGTAGCAGGTATTTTAATGCCAATGTTCCTTCCCTTTTGAGGGGACCAGAATATCAGAATTCCTGGACCTCTCTATTATAACTGGTTTGGTACTTCATTCTGGAACATGCCCTTAGCACTCCATGTTCTTAGAAACCAACTGACTTTAGGCTATCAAAGATCTGAAGAACACACGCATCTTTCAGATCACCAGGGATCATGTTTAAAGTGTGAGAGTCAAATAGTGGCACCTTATGGAAATACTTTTAGGAGCAAAAAATATGCCAGATAATTTGTATCACCTACATGTTTTATCACCTTTGCACTTTGGGAATATGGCATGGATGCCTAGTTGTGTCAAAAGGGTAACAATACACAGACAGTATGAAATGAAAGGGAGAAAGACTTCACTGCCATATCATGGCTAATGCATTTTAAATTGAATAGTTATATGTATATGAACTTTTTAATGCTCAATCACATTTCTTACATAACTTAAATTTTAGCATCATGGTTTTCCCCCTATATTGTCAAACTGAATTAAATAGAGAAACAATAATGCCTTTAATAATTCTCACATGGGCAGTAATATATTAAAATTTAATCCTGATTATTCCTCTGCTCCAAAGACTGTATTTAGGGCTATTATTTACTTAATCTCAAGTTGTTCTAAGAAACTTAAGTTTTACAATGAACATTAAACTGAGCTTGCTGGCTTCTGTGTTCTGCCCATTTCTGATGATAGTAAATGTCAGTAATCTCAGACCATTGGTAGATTGTATGCTTACTGGATCAGTGATGATGTATTGTAGTTTGGAAAATAGTGTTGTCCTAAATATTGCAACATTGAACAGAGGCTGGAGGCTTCATTTTTTGAAAACATTTTATTTATTTATTTATCTTTAGAGGGGAAGGGAAGGAGAAAGGGAGAGAGGGAGAGAAATATCAATATATGGTTGCCTCTTGTGCTTCCCTTGCCAGGAACTGGCCTGCAACACAGACAGGTACCCTGACTGGGAATTGAACCACGATCCTTTGGTTCACAGACCCGTGCTCAATCCACTGAGCTACACCAGCCAGGGCTGGGGGCTTCATTTTTAATTTTGTTTAAAATCAAACAGGATATTATTAGTTCAAGATTTCAGAATGAACATACACATTCACTTCCATTCCTGCAAAACACACCATTGGGATAATAGTGCACAGTCACAGATTTGTAGTAAACTCCAATAGTGAAGGAATCAGAAGGACCATGGATTCCAACAAATATGTGAACCTTTGAAAGCAAATGGAAATATGTTGAAGATGAAACTGATTCTAGAATAGACTGTAAGAGGCCACCATGCAGTAGGAAGTACCTCTTTCATTTTAGAGCCCCAGAGAAGCTCAGGATTGGTGTTCAGCAGTACAGTGGCCATACAATTTATTTCTGACTGCGACACTTTTGATAGAAAAAGGTAAGACTACCAGAATTACACTGGGTGAGACAGTAAGCATAACCTGAGATTCTGCTGAGAAACTAGGACATGTAGTCAGTAGGCAAGATGAAGGTCAAGGTTAAGAAGAGGGGCTGGTTATAGAGGATTAACTGAAGTTCTCTTTGAATAGCCAAAGCAGTCAGCCTCCCCACCATGGCACCTAAGGGAGCAGGGAGCTCAATTCTAAAGAAATCAAGCAAATAAAATTAGGAAAATTAGGGCTGTTTCTGCGACTAATACTACCCATGATTAATACCCCTCCTTCTGACACTTGAGGGCCTGGCATTTGTGTCCTTGTAATTTTACCGTGAGGTAAAACCTCTCCATCAACACATACTACTCTTTGCAAAGATTCCCCACCCCATCAGAAACCTTTCTCAAGGGAGGTAGGCAGGGAGACAGACCCATGTCCCTATTAGAGGAAACCAGTATTACCCTGAATATGAATGGCAACTTAGAACTGGTAAACATAATAAGAAATCTAGCACAGTGAATGAGAAAGAGTAAGAGAAAGACTATAAAATAGAAGTAAAAGAAATAGATAATTTAGGGTAGTAATTTTAAAAGAACTATCACACACACAAAAAATGAAGAAATGGCAATAATTTGTAATCTCTTAAATAAAAAAAAAACTTGTCTTCAAAATAAAAGGATATAATTTAAGTAGCAAAATTAGAAAATGAGAATTTAAAACGTAAAATAAAAATGCCAAAATTAAAAATAAAATTAACATATGTGCTGAAATACCAATAAATAGGAAACATGAGAAAAAAGTAGAAGTCTAATTTTCAAAGTAATTGAAGGAATGTTCCCAGAGCTGAAAGATGTGATTGAGAGGGCCCAATAGGTATCAACTGTATGAATGACTCACACTGAGAGACATCATCATAAAATTTCAGATTAGAAAACTGGCAAAGAAACAATAAAAACCATACTTTTAATCAGCAACTCTGAATCTTAGAAGTCAATAGAACATAGATTTCAAACTTCTAGGAAAAAAATGATTTGAACTTGAATACTGATATCTAATAAAGGTATAGCTAAAGTAAATATATTTTAAGACATATAGAGTCTCAAAATTTTTCATCTCCAATATACTCTTTCTCAGGAAATTACTTGAGAAAGCAAACTAACAAAGAGTGAGAAAAACAAAGAAGAAGAAAACAGGAGATCCAGGAAACACTGGATTCAACCCAGAAAAAAAAAAAAATACTGTACAAGAACATTTGCTCTAGTATGATGCAAACTGAAGTGCAGTATCATTTTAATCAATTTGACTTTGATGCCATAAACATTCCCTATTGAGTGACTCTAGTGCCGTAACACAGGTTCTGTGGGAAAGATCCATGACCACAGTGCACTTCTTGACCCAGCTGAAAACACAATTCATACTTTTGTAAGGTGGCCAACCATTTATACTTGTCAAAAAATGCAAGTGATAGATATGATAACATGTACCTAAATGCAATAATTCTTATAGATATGATGATTCTTATAGATATAGATATCTGATTGTGTAACAAAAAAATAAAAAGAAAAGAAAGAAATTAAATTCAAGCTGACAATTTCTCTTTGGGGATTTAATCTCTTTTGTGTATATTCTCAGTCTTCCATGTTTCCTCTCATTTCATTGCCCTCTGGCTTCTCCACTAATGTCCCTTTGCTACCTAGTGACTGAGCAAAAAGCTGCCATCTAACACCCAAATCTGTGGTATGTTCTCTTTAGTCCAATGCAGGATTCTACGATGATACCACCCCTTGACCTCAATTGTCCCTTCATTGTGACTGCAACTCCTACTTTTTTTCCTACCCCTAGTGGTTCATCTTGCACTTTTTAGTTACAGGGTCAAGGCTCCACATCTCACAACTCTAGGGGAACGCAATTGACATTGATGCCCCTTGCAATTATGTCGTATATAATCTGCTCGGCTTCACAGGGTGATTTTGCTGAGGATTGCTTGCTCCTGTCTATGGTGACTGCCAAGTTACCTCACCAGATAGCATCATCAGCTATTTAAGGCACGTTGGGACTTCTGCTTACGACAAAGCATGAAGAGATTCTGGGGAGCTAAACCTAGTCACACTGAGACACCATCTTTTCTCAGCTGGTATAGAAGGGTGGAGGGGAGACCCTCTTAAGGTATATGTTCTAAATCCCCAAATAAGTGGACCAAAAGTCCCTTCTCAGTTTTTGCTTTTCCCCTCAACCTATCTACATGTTTCCTCACTCTGGGTATTTACCCTTTATCTGGAATTTGAAAGGGAATGTCACAAGGGGTAGATTTTCCACTTACTTTTTCTTTATGACCAGTACTTCCTCTCAACTTTAACTGTAAATGAGAATTACTTGGGGAGATTTCAAAAATCCCAATTCCCAGGATATATGCCAAACTGATTATATTAGATGCTCTTAGTATGGCAACCAGGCATCAGTACTTTTTAAGTTCCATAGGTGATTCCAATGTGTAGCAATGGTTGAAAACCCTACTTTACATTCTCCCTCTTGCCTGGGGTGCAGTGGCTTTCCCAATTTCCAATGGCTAAATGGCCATTGGCTGCTAGAAAATGTATTATGTAGGGAAGAGGAATAAAGCATAATCAGAATAATATATTTGATATGTTATCTCATTACAGCCTTTATTACAAAATGCTATTTCTTAGTTATAAGATTCAGAATTAATTATTTTGGTTTTATTATAATTACAAAACAGAATATAAATGTTATTCTGGACCCTGTTAAAGGGGGTATATGTGTAAAGGGAGTCGGGGAAGTGCAACAGAAAAGTTGGAGAACTTGTACACTTTAGGTTCATTAGTTAAAGATTCAAAGTTAACCAATATAAAAGAGAGACTATTATTTTAGCTATCAAAATCTTGGAAGAGAGAGGATAAAATAAATGATATATCTCCATGTTCATTGCAAGAGTGCATAACCCTCATCTAAGAAAGATAAATAAAATAGCAGTTTACTTCCATGCTATTTAAAGGTAAGAAGGTAACAACCCAGAGAACTAAAAATAGAAATTGTATAGGTTGTCTCTTGGTGGGGAACATGGGGGTGTCTGGGACAAGGATGGGTTCTGTATTTCTAGTTTTAATTTGTACCTACACCTAGCACATATGACAGATTAAAAATAATAAAATTGGGATTCCAAACTGTGGTTCATATCAAGGGATGATTTGGGAGATTATCATAAATCAAGGTCACTGCACTGATAACCTTGATTTACCGCTTTCCATTGCCATAGGCAGCATGCTGGAGCCCAGGCCCCTACTCACAACAGTGTTACATGCTTAGCTGGAGGCGTTCAGATTCTCCATGGCCAAGTCCTTCAGTCATTGTTAGTAATGGCTCGCCATAATTTTGCTTCATTTATAGTCTTTTAAATTCTGTAGTTTCAGGAGAAATAGAGAAAGAAGGTAACATTTATGGAGAATCCACAGAGTGGCATTCTAGTTTACCACCTTGCAGGGTCTTTAGACTTTAACTGTAAGTAATGGTATTCTATTAGTGCCAGGAAGTTTTAGCAGATGGCTTTGGTCTGTGCGGCATGTGCCTTTAGATGTTCTGAGAAGTGTCTGTTGTGATAGACCACAGGTGATATAAATAGAGTGCTGAATCGAATAGAGGACCTATGATGTCCCATCCAGGCTGCACCTGCCTTCAGCTGGTTCTACATTCTCAATTGTGTCACTTAACTTCTGGAATATCTGAAAAATGAGAACATTCCCTGGCTCAATTTTTAAACTCCCTTCCAGCCATAACATTCAACACATATCAAGCATTTTTTCCTAGAACAGGAAGTGCCACTGTTTTCCTCTGGGCTTTTTAAAATTTTTACCCACCACTTCTATTAGGCTTTAAAATATAGGACAGCCTGTCACACAGGCCAGCAACATGCCTTGTCTTCATATAAACACAATTAAAATTACAGGTCTATCACTTTTGGCGGGATGACCATGAACAAGTGTCTTAACTTCTTCAAACCTCTGTTCCTCACCTGTAAAATAGAGAATCAATGTTGACTTCTGTTAGAAGGATTTGATGTATATGTTTTCTAGTCCAAAAATATTCTCAGTAAAGGTCAGTTCGTTATGCTGAAGAAGGAGACTGCATCAATAGCCTAATGCCTGCTTTCTAGATTGGAATACAGGTTGTCATAAACTCACACGGAGAAGTTCTATGTGAATTTGCAGATAACTAGGTCAAATTTCCCCATTTTTCTCAGTTACAAAGCAGCAAACCTTCTGTTTTCACATGAGTCTGTATGCTGAGGAAAATTTCAACCACCATCTGGGTTCACCAGAAGCCAAGAAAAATACAGTACAGTAGATTAAATATCCCCAGGCCATACTCTTTTCCCATCCCTGACCATTTTCCTAGCCCAAACATCTGCTGTAGTGTTCAATACATTTGACTTTGTTTTGGGGCAGGTCTCCCTTTGGCCAAGCAAGAGTCCTACCCTTACCTCACAAGGTAACAATGGTTACCATCTGATGTTCTTTGACTTGTGCACCATAGGCCTGTGTTGGTGTTAGAGCTCTCTAATAATCAATATTACCTGGTCCTATATTCTTGTCTTCCACCTATAGAAAGGTGAGGTGAAGGCAGAGAGGCAAGAAAGGAGGACTGCATAAATAAATCAAGGGCAATGATTCATTTACTGGTAGGCAACACTCTTCACAATTCCCTGTTTTTTTGGTATGGAAGCAATATTTCTTCAGTCTGAAAGATGATTTTATTTTGCACTTTATATCTATATATTGTTATGCCTTGAAGACTAGGAATTAAGAACGCATTTATATGTTTAGAAACTTATTATTTTTTTTCCCCAACCATTTGGTCACAGACTTCCTTCCTGGTGACTCAACCATTAAAATTAAGCAATCAATTTAAATGCAACTGAAATATCATGTTAAATATACACCAAGTGGAAATACACAATGCTTTTACTAAAAGTAAAATCCTGAAAAGTTTAATATCAATTGGACCCACATAGGACTATACTATTATTGTCATCTCTGTAGAAAATAAAACAATGATGACCTGAGGAATGGAAGGAGAGTCCACATCCAATCTATTATTACTGAAATAACTCAGTCTTAATTCAACTAATCTAGTCTTAATTCATGCTATTGTTCTATTCATCCACTTTAAGCAAAAAGAGCTCTATGTTGAATGAGCTAATTTACAGAAATTTTATGGGTGAAAAACAAATGTTGAATGCTTGTTTTTCCATACAAATTTCATAATCACTTTGTTGTATTTTACAATGGGTTCTTTTATGGGGAGTAAGCTACATTTAGGCCACCCTTACAATTACTATCCATTACCAATGTGTCCTCATATCCTCACTTATGCATCCTCTTAGCATTTTAAATTTCCATTTATGTATATTTCTTGTTTTCTTTTGCATTTATTTTTATTTTTTATACTTTCACCTGAGGATATAGTTATTAATTTTTTTAGGAGACAGAGGAAGGGGGAGAGAAAGACACACATACACATCAATGTGAGAGAGAAACATTGATCCATTTCCTCACCTATGGTCAGGGATCAAACCCACAACCTAGATACGTGCCCTGAGCAGGGATGGAACCTGCAGCCTTTTGGTGTAGAGGATAATGCTCTAACCAACTGAGCTACCCAGCCAGCCCTCTTTTGTATTTATTTTATTGTTTTCATTCCTATTGTATAGTTAGATTTTTTAAAAATTTTGTCATAAAATTGAATCTGAGTGCCAGAACTATTTTTGGAGGCTTACTGCTATTTTTATTTTTTCCTTAAACAATTGTATGTATCTGGTGTCCATTTTTCTAACCAAATATGTGTCTTTTTCTCTTATTGATTTATGAATCTTTTATATATTATGCCTATTGATCTTTAATCTTTAGTTCAGAGGTGGCAGGGGACTTCAAGATTATCCTAATCTACTCATTTGTTACACAAATTAAGAAATTCAAATGAGATAACTTCCATTGTCACATAGAAAGTTAGTGGACAATCAGGACTGCAAGCAGTCTCTTGGGTCTTCATCTAGAGGTTTCCCTCCCAAACACTAACCTCCTTGCCTCCACCTTTCTCATTTTCCTCTTAAATTAAGTATAATCTGGTTACCTGACTTGATTCAAAGTAACAATAAGTTAGTCCCCTACCTCCATAAATTAATCGCTAATAGCTGCTAACTCCCAAATCTTTTATTTTCTTCATTACAAAAGTTGCATTTTATTTACATAATTTCTTACCAAGTATATTTTATATACTTGAGACTGAAAATTGAAACTGCTTTTCCCACAAAATAACTGCCAAATTATTGCATTCTTAGTTTTTTCATGATATAGTAACATTCAATTATTTTTATAAAATTAAATGTCAATTTAAAGTTAAACATTAGCACTTTATTAGTAAATTTATGAATAATCATATATGACCAAATGTACAAAACACTAGTGAAATTGAAACTCATGTGAACCTTGCTGGAGAAAATTAAACATTCTAATAGGTTTACTTTTTATTCACACTGCATTTGATTGGACCAACATGATTACCACCATCAAACAGACTTCAGCAACCAGAAGTTTTATCACTTCTGTTTGATTTCCCCCCCGTAAAATCACAGCTTATGAAATAAGAAGTAAATACGAACAGTCTGGAAGTCTTGCGTGGGTCCTATTCCTCTCTTTAGTTCATAAAGCATTTCATTTAGCCTCTTGGGAAGAATTTATTTTCTTGATATCAACTTGGCTCAGAATCAAAGTCCCATTTTTCAATTTTCCAACCTGTCCAATCCATCCACTTGACAAAGTACTGGGAGCTGATTTCTCCTTTTTGGATTTCCTGTCTTCCTGCCCTTTCTTCTTTTTCTTGAAATTATCTATGTCCTGGGCCATTCTCTTTTCTTCTTCCTTTGCTGCCTTTTCTCTTTGATCTGCTGCTGGGAGGCTGAGCACCCAGCACAACCATGAGTTCCCAGCCCAAGACTCATTCCTCTCCTTTTCCATAACCCATGATCCCAAACCTGTGCACCTCCCACCGCACCTTTTCTAAGTTAATTTTTTGTGTATTCACATCTTCCTCAAGTATACTAGTTTTGGTCTTTGTGTTCTCATCTTAGTCTAGCTCCTATCTTCTTTTCTTATTTCTGCTGTGGAATTCCACCACTGCTACGGGCTCCCTGCTGTTCTTCAGGGAAGAGCGATGCTGCAGTAGGAGGGGCACCAGTGAGATCACAGCAAGGGGCACACTGGAGCTCTTCTCTGAGCCTCTGAAAAGCTGGATGTGCTCTTCTTCTGGCCTCTTACAGGAGAACTAGGTAGGGGAGCCGGCTCTACCCCCGATGCCACTAGAGTCCCCACATTGCTTCTTCTTTTCCCTTTTCGTTCTGATCATTTTCTGTTCTGCTTCATTTTCTGTCTCTCCAAAGATGTATAGGTTCTGGGGCACAGTGTCCAGAAGCTGAGAAGAAGGAGGCGAGGAGGAACCCAGGCCCTTCTCCCAAGCCACTGTGGGATAGGACTTTGAGAGGCAACCCAGTGCCCACTGGGATGCTGGCACATGGCACCCCTGCCTCCAATTCTGACTCCCAAATTTTATCTTATTCCTGATATTTCCCATGAACTCCAGATTTGCCTCCTTAGAGTTTATTGTCTCATTACAGCTGACATGATCTTTTTACAAAATAAGAATAAAAAGTCTCCTTCTCAAAATTGTCCAACGATTCCCAATGTAATCCCAAATCTACACAGCAGGTCATGTAATATTGACCCACTGTCCCTCCCCCCCAGGTTTTTTTCTCTTATGTCAGCTTCTCTTCATTCACTCATGTCCTTTTTCACCCTAAACATGTAAGCATGCCCTTGATTCAAGCCATTTGTACTTACTGCCCTTTTATTTGAAATCCTCACTCACATACACATTTAGATAGAAGTACCTCAATTTCAAGGACTTTTTCTGTTTTGTAGCTGCCAAATCTTCAAGAAGTAGAATAGTGTCTGACACTTAGTTGATGCACAATATATGATTATTGAGTGATTGAACTATTCTCACTAGAAATCAATTTTTGATGGTGTTGCATGTAAAGAATATTGTGGCATGATGTGATCTTTGCAAAACTGGTTGAATTTCTGGAACTAAGATAATACGGCTTAGGTACTGAATCACTGCATTAGAATACAATTCAAACTCTTTGCCTCTATCAGTGTCTCCAACAGCATCTTACTCCTTTTTCTGAACAGGACCAGTGTATCTGAGCCTTTGGTCCATTTTGTTGGATGTCCCTTCTGGGGAAATGTGTCTGTTCATGCATCTTTACATGGGTGACTCCTCACTCAAGGCTCGTTTTGAAGCTGGCTTCTTGATGAAAGCTTCCCCAGGCACTCAAATTAAATAACTCCCCTTAATTATGTGTCTATTGTCTCGTATCATATCAGATTCTTTTATTTTTTCTCACGGCATGTTTCCAGATAGCAAACACCTGTTATTTCCACCACTATATTGCCAGAGGTTCACCGCACATGCAGTATAGTGGGCACTCACAAAATATTTGGCGGATGATTGAAGTAAATATTATGAGATGGTCAAGGGAAACCACATGAGAATACACAAAAGAGTTAAGACGTGGAAAAATTAAGTGCCTGGAATTAGCTCTCATAGTAAAACAGAAATGCAACAAAGAGATCATCAATTCAGGTACTCATTTCAAAGCAATGCCAAGCTTCTGGTGTTATAAATTTACATGGTCTTTTTTTTCTAGGCTAAAATATATTGTTATTGCTGTGTATGTTTAATGGTTCCTGTAAGTCATCTTTTTGATTAGCCAAGCACACTCCTTTCAGGAGCTATTCTAAACTTTCCCCAATTCTCTTTTTTTTTCTCTAAACACTTTCTCCTCACAGATGGTCCTATCTTTCACTTTTCTGAGAAAATCAAGATCATTGAAGAGGAAATCCCTTAACCTTCCTTCTTCTCTATCAAAAATATCTTTGATCCAACACATGTTTTTCTTCATTCTCTTCTGTCTCTGCATAATAGCTATATTTTTCCTTTCCAAAAATTAACCTTAACATTGCATCATGGTCCCTTATCCTTTTTTGTGTGTGTGTCAAACGATGCCTTGTCTCCTCAATTATTTCTAATATACCAGCATTGCATATAGCTTTCTTTCTAGAAGTTCCTTCCCTTTGGTATTCCAAAATACACAGATCTTTCCTGTCTTGAAAAACAGTGGTGTCTATTGTTGCCCACTTCTCCCCATCAAGCCCATAGTATTCTTCGTGGCTCAGTGTCTCATATGCATGACATACTGTCTCTATTCTTCTACAGTATATCCATCCATTATAACAAAGTTCTACTCATGCTTTGGGTCTTGGCTCTGTTCACATGGGACTTCCATGCTACAAATGTGAATTCCAAGCATGGCTTTCTACATTTCACATTTGGTGGCCTTTTCTCAATGTTGACTCTGCCTGGCTGTTATGCAGCATTCATTCCATGAGCTTCCTTTCACTTTGTTTTTTTATCGATTTTATTTATTTATTTTTAGAGGGGGGGAGGAGAGAGAAAGAGAGGGAGAGAAACATCAATGTGTGGTTGGTTCTCACACACCCCCAACTGGGGACCCGGCCCAAAACCCAGTCGTGTGCCCTGACTGGGAATCAATCTGGCAATCCTTTGGTTCACAAGCTGGCATTCAATCCACTGAGCTGCAGGAGCCAGCTGCACTTCCCTTGACTTTGAAGTATGATGCATGCACCTGATTTTACTTTGACAACATCTCTGAATTATTTTTATTTCTTAATTGGGGACAATATCCCAAGGCAGTCTACTCTTTCTTATTGAAAAAGTTTTCCTTGGGAGTTTCTTCATTTGTATGGCATAAGTAAAACAATAAATTAGTTTCCAAGATTGCTGAGTACATTCTAAGGGTCAGACAATGTTTGGGCATCATGTATCAAATATTTGAATGATTAATCGAAATAGGGCACAGGACTAGTTGGCTAACCATTGGTCAAACATAAACATGGCTTTACAGGGATAGAAATAGAATGAAAAATTTTACAGGGCTGCAAAGGGAAACAAAATTCAAAAAAAGTTTAAAAAGCACAAACTTACTTAGAAGAGTGAGTAGCCATCCTGATGAAAATGATGTCTAAAGAGTAGAGTTAGCTAGCTTGGGGTGGGGGTGGGTAAGTGTTGCAGGGGAAGGGATCAGCAGGTGCAAAAGTCTGCGGAAGAAGACAATATGGCACATGCCTCCATTTATTCACATTGGCTGGGCACTTTTCAACTGGACTTTACCCAGTTCTCTCTCTCTCTCTCTCTCTCTCTCTCTCAATCTCTCTCCTCCTTCTCCCCCTCTTTCTCTTTTTCCTGTATCCTCAGTCTACAAGCATGACTACTGTTCCTATTTCAAAAAAACATGCCCAACTAACAGTCATGTAGTTGGGTTATCCATGAAGTAGACACATAGATGGAGTTAGGAACAAAAGATTTATTGAGAAAAGTGGTATGTGAAAGTCAAAGAGATGAGGCAGAGTTTTGTAGGGGACCTGGAGGAGTGATGGCATCATCTGTCCAGAACCACACAACTAGTAAATGGCCAAGCCTGAAACCTGCCAATCCGGCTCCAGAATTCAGGTGCATAACCACTGTGTGTACTGCCTGTGTTTTCCCCTGCCCTGAGAGATTATGCATTTTATTGCTACTCAAGTCATAGCTTTTCATAATTATTTATTATGGGCCAAACACTTCACTAAGTTTCCTGTTATATATATCACCTATCTGTGAGGTAGACATTACTTTCTGTCTTTTATATGTTAGAAACCTGAGTCTCAGTGTGGTTAAATAACATGTCCAGAATCATCCAGCAATTATTTAGCAAAATCAGAATTCAAACTTCAAACTCATGGTCTCAGCCCTGATTCCATGTTTTTTAATGCTGTCACTGCCTTTGAGTTGGGATAGAGTTTCATTCATCTTTGTAATCACATAACCTAACAAACAATAGACATTGAATAAGAATTTGCTGAATGAATGAATGAATAATGTGCTTTTCCAGAATTTCTATCAAATTATAGAATTGTGGTCATCAAAAAGAAAAAAGAAAAATGAGTTGAAGCAACAAAAAGAATTGTGATCATTTTTTAAAAGGGTATGTTATTGAGATAATACTATTCCCATTGTTTCAGTTTTCTCTTTAAAAATATTAGCAATAGCTTTTATGCTATAAATAAAATTCCTAGTAATTAATACATTAAGCACACACATTAGAAAAGGTCCTTAAAGATGCAGTTTTCTCCTATAAGACACTGAGATAGGTGAGTATGATTTTAGGTCTTGCTTTTAGTTATTTGCTTATGAAATCAGTCAATAAACAGATGATTCTCTAAGTTCCATGTCCACAGGAATCACTGGAGAAGCTTATTAAAATAGGTTGCCAGGAGTCACCAACCATAGATTCTTATCCAGTAGATTTGATACAAAACCCAGGAATCAGCATTTTATAATAATATCCAAGTGTAGATGGTCCATGAACCACATTTGGAAAAACTCAATTTGATCACTGGGGCTGCCATCAGCTAATAAACCTCTCTGTCACATGTGAGAAATCTTAAAAAACATATAGCTTTTTCAAAAGGTAAAATCACTACTGAAATAAAACTGTTTGATGTCCATTATTTCCTATAGTAACTTTTAGAACAGTATGGAAAGTCCTGAGACCCATGTATGTATCTGCTTAACTTAGTTGGATCAGGGTGGACAGAACACTTCACAACTATTTAATACATTATACTGAATTTTGGAGGGAAGAGCTAATGACTCATTTTTCATATTTAATATGTTTATGTCATCCCAGCAGAGCTTTCTTTTTCCAATAGTATGTCATTGAAATAACAATGGCTTCAATCATGAGAATTACTCATTTATTCAATATCACTGAGAAAGAAAAAAATTCCAAAATGGAGTCTTCAATATAGGACAATAAAGAGCTATGCACTCCGTCCGGTGAGATTGAAGAAGAAATGGGGGACAGTGCCTTAGTTTGTATCCCTTCAAAAGCAGATCCTGATCCAGGCCTTGTGTTCAGGTAGTTTATATGAGAGATGTCCCCAGGAAGCACAAAGGAGGTTATGGGGAAATGAGACAGGGAAGGGAAGGTAACCGATGAAGCACAATAGATACAGAGAGATCTGATCAGATCACTGAGGAGAGGTAGGGAGGGGTGTAGGAGTTTGCTGAGGCAACAGTAAACAGTTTAAGAGAGGATTCCCTGAGAAGCTAGCTGAATGCCCCCAGAGCACGTGGAATTACGGGCAAGAAGATTTGAAGTAAAAGGAGGGCTCTCCAAAGGGCAGGCTGGGGCTGGCTCCGGCTCTCAGGTCCTTCCTGGAGGTTGCCTGGATAATCGTGCTGCAGCTGCCTGAGGACAGACAGTGTTTTGTATGGGAAAAACTCCAGGCACGGACTAGGGCTGGTCTGGCCTGGCAGAGGGTGGCAGGTTTATTCTTTGGGTGTTCTAGAGAGAATAACCTCTGAGGCAGAAGGCTGCCACTCTTCTGAAATTGTGTAGCTTTTGTATCTAATGTTGTTTTGGTTTATAAATTAACCCTGTGAAAATAAGGTAATTAAAGCTAACAGGCATGCTAGGGGAACTCAGGTGTTAAAGAGTTTAGCCTTAATTGATAGGTTTATGTGATTAAAGCTGCAACTAAAGAGTTAAGGAGTTTAGACTTAATAGATAGGCCTAAGTGACTAATTAAATAGCTGTTATTCCAAAATTGTGAAGATTTTGAATAGACTCTGAAACCTTTGCCTCTGGAATTTTGCCTAGAGGGTGGTGGCAGGCAGGAGGACCCCAAATGCTGTTCAGTAACATGATGTCATGAGCAGATTGTGGCTGTGAGCAAAGGGCTTGGTCCCACTGAGGACCCTTTTAGGCACTGTGCAGAAGCATTAGAATTGCTGCATGGAGGGGTAGGGAAGCTGTGGTATTATCCAATGACTCTCTTTCCTCATTGGTTGAGGGTTGACTCCAAATGTGTTAGATCCCCAGAACATTTTGAAGAGCAGTTAAGCAATTTTCAGACATCCATGTGCACAGGACCCCTGGGCTGGACCAGCTACCCTGGCACTTCTAATGGATAAGCAGAGAGATGCAGGCCCTGGAGCAGGGAGCTGTCAGAGTACATAGGGTACCATCTACTGCAGCTGCAGGGGAACTCAGAGCCAACCTCGGCATGATGGCCCAGGAACCAACAGCTGCTCCAAAAACCTGAGAAACTTTGGTGTCTTACATTTGGCATTGATGGAAGAAGATTAAAACATATCTCTCTTAAAAAGCTGAATTACAAACTGTTGATAATCATGTAGGTCTGTGTCCTGAGTTCATGCCCCAGTGTGGTCTATAGAAAACCCACACAAGGAATTTAATTTAAGTGATCTCTGGTTGATAATGCTGTCCAGTGACTAACAAGTAAATGCAAGTCCTCTCTCTCAACTTGGCTTTAATCCAGGTTAATAGCAATTGTAAGGCCATTGACTGTTCAATTCATCTCAAGTTCCTAGATGTTAACATGAGGAAAAAAGTGTCCTCAAGTTAATATGAAATACAGTGGTAGTAATTTAGCCCCCAAATAGACACCACCTTCCTACATAAGAAAACCTTAAAGAGCACTATTTTCCCCCCCTGGATCCACACACGTGTACTTGGTGTGTGTACACCCACACACCCCACCATTTCACCCCTAAAGAAGTTTTTTATAATACTTATGGTGTATGAGAACCTGTCTCCTTCCTTTCTCCAAGTTACAATCACACAAGTAGTCAGTGTTCAACTGAAGTCAGCCAAACAGCTACCAGATTAAATGCAACAGGAGCAGAAAACTAAAATTTGACAGCAGCTTTTAATATAACTCTTCCCATTTACCCAAAGGAAACCACAGAGCAGGGGAAATATTCCTGATTCTAGCAGCATTATTTTCACCTTTCAAAAAAAAATTTTACAAGCAAAAATGTCTATATAATTCTATCAAAAGAATTAAACTCTTGTTTTTTTATTCTTTAAAAAGTCTGGTCTTCAAGGTTTGACTTGACAATCATATAGAGACTGGTATACAACATTTTTAGAAAGCATTGTGTCCTGAGATCAATAAATCAAAATTGGGTTGCTTCCTCCTTAAAAGTGAATTGTTATCTTGCTGAAGAGGTTATGTGACAAGCTCTCTGGTTTTGTAAAATACATGAACAAAAAAAGAATTAGGATTTCTCTGGCTGAAAGGAAAAGTTCTGGGTGTTACTTTTTTTTTATTACGCAAGAGTTTTCTGAACTGTCTCCTAGAACAAGAGAGTAAATGTGAAGAGATAAAGCAGGTGCAAGGCCCATTGTTTAGTGCAGTCAGAGCTCATTTTCTCACTGGAGGCACTGTTTCCACACAGAGAATGAAGTCAGCTTGGAAACTACAGAAGTAGCTATGACAGTCTGAGAAATGAGGCAAAAAGGCAGCCAAACAGATGGCTAGGGATTTCTCAGTTATAAAAATTCTGCAACGAGGAAGAGATTCATGACTATAGGAAAGACCAGGGTATCTAGAGATATCAGCAGTCAAGACAAAAACTGAATTCAGCAGTTGGAAGTCTATCAAGCTATGAAGCAACAGGCCAGTAAGATGCTCAGCACACAGAGGTTCAGGAAGGGTACTGAGCACCCCAGTGATGTCAGCACCAGAGGCCAGTGTTACAGCATAAATCCAGGAAGGAACCTGAGGCCTGGCATGGCAGACCCAACCACTATCCGTTGATCACTCCTACTCTTGGGGATCCCCAATCCTCTGGTGCCCAAGGAAGTGATGAAACCTTATGTTGCTTTATTTTTAGAGTCTTTTCCCTGGGTGCTGGACCAAAACATTATATACTTCTCACCCACCCCAGGGGTAAGAGTTCCAGAGTCGCATATATTTGGTTTTTCAGATTAAAGGGGCTAGAGTGAGATCATCTTCAAGAGGAGAATCTAACTAAGCTTTGACTCTAAAATACTATCTGGCAGCAAAGCATGGTCTGTGTTACAGAGCCCTAAACACTCTGTAGGAGGGGATAGCCTTGGGTGCCACCATTTCTATTGAGCCTGCTGCCAATGACCACCAGGAAGCCCCAGGCATTGGACTGGACAGCACTTACTCTCTTCATTTGAATCAGTTTGTGCTACTTTTACTCTGCCCAAGCCATTTTAGGGATACAGAAGGCATTCAAGCCCATTGCTTTCAAATGGATTAAGGTTGACCAAGCAGACTTATGAAAAAAGATTCTGGGCCACTTCTGAAATTCCATTCCCATTTCAGCTGCCTTCGTAGGTCTCTCTCTCTCCACTGTCGCTAGCATTAGGTGATGTAGTACAAACAGCTCAGGAGTGAAGTTAGGACTCTTAGCCCCAACCTCACTGCTGGGGGTCTGGGACAGCCACAGCACTTCTCTGGGGACCCGTGTCCACTTCTGTGAGGGCTTTGGTTGGACTGATATATGGTCAAGGAAATTTTTTTTATTATTTCTTGAGGAAAGCAGTCTTATTCAGACAACAAAAGACAACAGTAACCTACAACTTAAAGGGGGAAGAGAGCCCCTAGACAGAGAGGTTGGTAAATATAACATCAACTTCTCACAGGTAACAGAATTCTCAGTAAATTCTAAGTAAAAAGCTTCTGGCTGAGTTGAATGTTTAGTGATGAAACCTCATCAACCGTGTGTGTGTGCACATGTGTGTATGCACATGTGTGTGCACGTGTGTGTGTTTGCTCTGGTAGGAATAAACTCCCTGAAGGCAGGAAAATGATTAACTCCAGAGCAGTTCAAAGATTAAGATCCTGGCAGCTGTAATAGGGCTTTGTGAAGAAAAGCTGAATGGAAATGAACTTTCATTTAACACCAGGAGTGTTTGAAAACTTTTCCTAGTAGGAAAAATTCTATCAGTTTTCTTTGAAGCTAAATGAATTGGTGTTGAGGGACCGAGACCAGACATGGAATAGCTTAGCAGAACTGAACACACTTACTTTCAGTTCAGAGCCCACTGATAGCTGACCTCTGGTGGTTCCATAAATCCTCATGTTATTTCTTGGATGCAGCTTTCTTCCTGGGTATAGATTTCTAGTACTTTCACTGTGGACAAAGATGATACACTAGATTTTATTAAATATTCAGAATAAATTATGCTTTTTAAGGAAAATGTAATATACAAAGAGGGAAAATCTAGTGGAAACAATTAAAGAATCTATTATTAAGAATGTATAGGATTAAATTATTCTTTGATTAAAGAACTATATACAAAATCATGCAGGATTTCGACCCAAGCAGTCAAAAGTGCAATATTTCAGGAGTTTTAAGAGTATGATCAAGTTGCTGAGAATCCAGCTTTGGTTATTTCTAGCAGTAAGTTTCTTCCTTATGAAAGATTCCACATAAAGAACCATTGAAAAGCCCAAAGCTGCCCCACTGTGGCTCCTTACATAGTTAAAACCTATTAGAGTGAAAGAATCAAGAGACTCCTGTGGAAAAAAAATACATATCTCTGTGTTCACTGGGACCCTGATGTGTACAGATTTATCTGGTTGCTGTAGAGAGACAAAAGCCACAAAGGGTGTGTGATGGTGTGTGGAGGAGTTTGAGAGACATCCAATTTGTATTGTTCCTGCTGAAAAGTCTGTGATCTTAGACCAGCTCTGGCAGCCCCCAGCTGAGAAGGGCCTCCTTGTAGTCTTCATTCCTGCCAGGCCCTGGAGGAGATGGGGAATGCATAATGAGGTTGAATGAGAATTAGATGCTTAATTGGGGCATAGAAGAAGAAAAGAAAAAGTCAGACATGTAGAATGTGATCAGAAGCCTGCTCAGTTAAGCCTAATGTGATAACACCTGAGAGGATTTCAATGACTGTGATCACATGCAGAGGCTGGAACAGCCTTTTAGATTTGTGTGGGAGCAGTGCAACCAGAAAGGCAGGATCAAGAAGGAGAAAAGGGGCCCAAGGAAGTCAGGTTGAAGATGCTAAACTGGATCCTCCAGATGTTTTATACACAGAAAATATATTTCTACCTGTCCAAATACTTGGTATGAGTGCAGAACAGTTGAAATCAACTCTGTCATCCAGCTCCAGCTTACATATCATCTTTTCCTGCAAAAGTTTTCTTCACCTGCATTGGAAAAGGTGAATCACTGTATCCTTTGCGCCTCCACAGTTATGGTTCATACCATGGCCCTCATCACTTGGCTTGTGTGTGATTAGTGCGCTCTCTCTCTCTCTCTCTCTCTCTCTCTCTCTCTCGCACACACACACACATGCACACACACACAGACACTAGCTTGCAAACTCCATGAAGGCAGCAATATGCTTCATTTGTTTTGTATCCAATAACACATCATTCTCAGAGTGACTACATAGAGGCTCATCATCTGGTTAAACATAAAAGAAGAATTGATGTATATTGGGACCTATGCCCACCCTAGCTCTAGCTGCCACCAGTGCCTTTCATTTCCTACTAAGGACAGCTTCTGATTGTGATTAGGGTAAAATATTCCCAATTAATACATGAAGATGGGTGTTGCCACAGAAAGGATGTTTTGTAGAAATTTAAAACTTTTCCACCAGTACAATCCTGTCAGCTTAATCATTCATTATTTGACTTTGGAGAGGAAGCCATGGGCATATGTGTATAGTGTTTGTCAAAGTTACAAAGAGGGGTAGAGCGATCAAGTAGCAACTTTAGCATTGGGGATTTTTTGATGGGGGAATGGATTAGATTATGGACAGATTGTTTACAATATGAATTAAATGTAAATCAACTGCATCAGTCTGCTCAGGCTGGCATAACAAAATGTAGTAGAGTAGATGGCTTAAACAATGGAAATTTATTGTCTTACAGCTCCAGAAACTGGGAAGTCCAAGATCAAGGTGCTGGCCAATTTGGTTTCTGGTGGGGACACTCTTCCTTGCCTGTAGATGACCTCCTTCTCTGTATTCTCACATAGCAGAAGGAGAGAGATCTCTCTTTTCTTGTCTTCTTATAAAGCCACAGACTTACCAGATAAGAGCCTCATCATTATGACCTCATTTAACCTAATCACCTCCATGAAGACCCTATCATTATGTGACCTAAATATAATTACATTGGTGTTTAGGGCTCCAACATATGGATTTTTGGAGGACACAAATATTCAATCTATAACATGAAGTCTGATCAGAACTATTTTTGATAGATTTACCTGAAACCAGCTGCTGACGAAAGGCCAGGGGTGTGTAGTGCCCATACGAAATACCCGGTTACTCAAATTGAAGGATTTAGGCACCTGGTCTTGGCTTTAAGATGCTGGTGTGAAATCAGATTTCAAATCTTGCTCTCCTCCAAGCACAACGATATGAAAATAGATAAGTAAAATAAGAAATGAAGAATAAAAACCAGTAATTAGACAAAAGAACAAGCTGGTAGCTAGCAAAAGGAAAGACACATTTCCAGAAATGCAGAAGGCATGAGCCTGGTGTTGCCCCAACCTAACCCTTAACACTGCCACATTCAGAAATAATCCTGAATAAGATTTTATTCATACTGACTACCATTTACCTGCCTAACTGGGAGAGGAGCAGCCAGGGGAATTTCTGCAAGTACATGAAGTTAAGCATGACCACCTTTTATTCGACCTTCCCTGAAGAGGCAGGAAAATCCTCTATAATTCTCCATTTTTCTATCTCCTGCTGGGAGGAAAATGGGAGCGCAAAAGTCAGATCAATAACAAATGCCTAGAACTAATTACCTCTAGCAAAACACAGGCATTTCACCAGTAGAAAACAAAAGAGAAAATAAATAAGGCAAGATCTTTGGAATGAGCAACAAGCAGGTGAGGAAGTGCTTGAAAGGCCTAGGTGGAGTCATCATAAAGAAAGAGCCCATTTCCTTTCTGAAGAATCTATATAAGGTTTGCACAGTATTTATTATCATTTTCTGATTTGGGAGGCTAAGAGAGAAACAGCAAAAGAGAATGAGGAGCCTCCCAGGCTGACTTTCTTGCTCTTGGAAAGAAAGTTCCAAGTCTTCTAATGAGCTGAACAAACTATACAAACCCCACTGATAGCCTTCCACTGTGACAAGCAACAGTGCAAACAAAGTGGTGTGAACCGGGGCTGGGCGTGGGACATGTGTAGTGAGAAATTTACCACAATTAATGTAGTTAATGCTCTGGCCACTTTACCCTTACCAAAGAAAACTCCCAAATGAAAACAGTTTCCCTAGATGGCTCCTGGAGGACCAACATACCACACACATACTGTGAGGAGTCGCTTGCTGACATGTGCCATGCAAGCACATGGAAGCCATAAGTGAGAGACAGAGAGAGAGCATGGGAAGGAAGGAAGCATGCAAGCCAGCAAAGGAAAGGTAAAGAACTTATTATGGAAGGAAACATAATCTGAGAAAAAGATTTAAATCCTCTATGATTACTGTAGAAAATTTGTAAAGAACATTAAAGACCTTAAAGATAAGTTGATAAAATGGCATAGTTCATTCATATTGGTAAGAACCAAAAAGATAACATTTTAATCATCAGAGATATAAATTAACTAAGAACAGCGAAGACCAAATTTACTGAAAAATTAAAAAAAAAGACTTGAGATTATCACAGTGAGAAAGAACACAGAAAGTCTAAAACAATTAGAGGAAATGTAATTTATATGGAAAAGAGAACAAATAAACTGTCTTATGTGGGAAGAATTGGTTTTCCTGAAATTTAGAAATCACATATAGAAAGGAAAATTCTCTAAGATGAAGGGAAAATTTAATTGTTCCAAAAATCAATAGCTAAGTCTCATCCTGAGAATACATCTTTAATAAGCTAATATACTTGAAAAAAGAAGGTATTTTATAGCTATCTTGACACCTAGAAGCCATTTTAAAAAATATCTAAAACTGGGAAACTTCCAGCTAAGATGGAGGTATAGGTAGAAACACTTTGCTTCCTCGCACTACCAAAAGAAGGATAACAACCAATATAAAAACGAAAAACAACCAACTGCCAGAAAATCAAATCACATAGAATTCCTACAACCAAGGAATTAGAGAAACATTCACCCAGACTGGTAGGAGGGGCAGAGACAGGCAGCTGGGGTGGGGAAGACATGCTGCAAGGCAGCAGACAGTATGGGTGAGGAGGGGCTTGGCAGACCAGGTGGTCCCACATTCATGTGAGGATAAGCCAGGAGGAACAACTAGGGAGCAAGACAGACCCTGAAACCCAGGGTCTCAGCATGGAAAACTAAAAACTCAAAACCTCTGGCTGCAAAATTCTGTGGGGGTTGGGATGGCAAGAGAAACTCGCAGTCTAACAGGAGAATCTGTTGGAGAGGATCACAAGGTCCTAGAACGTACATAAAACCACTTACCAGGGAATCAGCACCTGAATTGGACAATCCACTTGTGGGAAGAGAAGGAAGTGGCAGAGGGTGGGCTGAGAGCCCATCAAGTGGCATTGTGCCCTCTCTGATGCCTCCCCCACCACAGACAGTACCACAATGCAACATAGTGGGTTGCCCTCCCTGGTGAGTCCCTTTACAATGTAACAGGTGTGCAGAAACAAAGAAATATGGCACAGATGAAAAACACATCAAAACTCCAGGAAAAAATTAAGTGAGGAGGAGATAGCCAACCTATCACATGCAGAGTTCAAAACACTGGTAATCAGGATGTTCACAGAAATGATTGAGTTCAGTCACAAAATGAAGAAAGAAATGAAGGCTATGCAAAGTGAAATAAAGGAAAATATACAAGGAACCAACAGCGAAGGGAAGGAATTTGGAGCTCAAATCAATGATTTGGAATAGAAGGAAGAAATAAACATCCAACCCAAACAGAATGAGGAAACAAGAATTCAAAAAATGAAGAGAGGTGAAGAACCTCTGGGAGAACTTTAAACTCTCCAACATCCTAATCACAGGGGTGCCAGAAGGAGAAGAGGAGGAGCAAGAAATTTAAAACTTATTTGAACAAATAAGAAAGGAAAACTTCCCCAGTCTGGTGAAGGAAATAGACTTCCAGAAAGTCCAGGAAGCTCAGAGAGTCAAAAAAAAAAAAAATTAGATTCAAGAAGAAACATACCAAAGCATGTCATCATTAAGTTACCCAAGATTAAAGATAAGGAGAAAATCTTAAAAGCAGAAAGAGGAAAGGAGAGCATTACCTACAAAGGAGTGCCCATGAGACTATCAGCTGATATCTCTAAAGAAATTTTACAGGCAAGATGGGACTCGGAAGAAGTATTTGAAGTCATGAAAGCCAAGGATCTACATCTAAGATTACTCTATCCAGCAAAGCAATCATTTAGGAGGGACAGGCATATAAAGTGCTTCCCAGATAAAGTCAAGTTAAAGGAGTTTATCACCACCAAGCCATTATTATATGAAATGTTAAAAGGACTTATCTAAGAAATAGAAGATCAAAAACTATGAACAATAAAGTGACAATAAATTCACAACTATCAACCACTGAACCTAAAAGACAAAAACAAACTAAGCAAACATCTAGAACAGCAACAGAATCACAGAAATGGAGATCCCATAGAGGATTATCAGTGGGGAGTAGGAGGGAGAGAATGGGGGAAATGGTACAGGGAATAAGAAGCATAAATGGTAGGTACAAAATAGACAGGGGGAGGTTAAGAATAGTATAAGAAATGGAGAAGCCAAAGAACTTCAGTGTACAACCCATGGACATGAACTAAGGAGCAGAGGAAACGTTGAAGGGTGGGGGTGGAATAAAGGGGAGAAAAAAATGGGATAAGTGTAATAGCATAATGAATAAAATACACTTTAAAAATATCTAAAACTTTTAGAAAGAAGCCTAATCAAATTTATTTGGTGTGTGTTAAAGAAAATCAAGACAGATGATATTTCAGGAGAAAATAAATGTTTGCAACATATTTGACACAGAGCTGATTTTCTTAATTTATAAAGCACATAAAAGTCAATAAGGAAAAAATCAACAACTAAATAGAAAAATTGGTAAAATATCAAAACAAATGACAAAAAAAGAGGGAGGAAGAAAGGGAGGGAGAGAGAAGGGAATGAAAGGAGGAAGGGAGAAAGGAAAAGGGGAAGGAAGATGAAAAGGAAGAACAGGAGAGGAAGAACCTGCACAGTTACATGGCTAAAGGTAAGTGAAAGTGAAAATGCCTTTGAAATGCAGGACCCTGGGTTAAAAGCATGTGATTCAACTTAAGCAGAGTGGTTACAGAATTTAAGCATTAGCTTTTTTTTTTTAACACTTTATTTATTTATCTTTAGAGGGGAAGGGAAGGAGAGAGGGGGAGAGGGAGAGAAACATCAATGTATGGTTGCCTCTCATGGGTCCCCTGCCAGGAACTGGCCTGCAACCCAGGCATGTGCCCTGACTGGGAATCAAACTGCAATCCCTTGGTTCACAGGCCCGCGCTCAATCCACTGAGCTACACCAGCCAGGGCAGCATTAGCTTTTGACAAAAAAAAAAAAAAAAAAAAAAAAATCCAGTCTTTAACCCTTGTAATTAAAACCACCTATTTCCAACCAAAAACATAAAGACTGAAAGAAAAACATCTTAGGAAAATTTATATGTGGAACTTGATTTTTTTATGGAATACTTTGGACCAACTTACCTTTAGCAAGTTAGAATGAATGTTGTAACTTAGCAAATTGGAATGTTCCAAAGCCAGAAAAAGAGAAATCTGTAGTATTTTATTTCTGATACTTATTTGCTCTTTGTCTAGAATACAAAAAGGCTAATTATGGGCAAAAAATAAGAAAAGAAAAATATACTTCTAAGGAACAATGCTCTCTTCTTTGAGATTTCATCCCCCTAAGCTAGACCTCTATTTCATTCATTTCTTTTCATTAAGCTTCATGCGTAGCAGGGACTCAACATAAATAATGGCTGGATAAATGAATAAATGAATGATAACAGAGAGGAAAAAAATGTGATAAATTTTTAAATGATACGATGAGGTGATTCAGATAAGTTTGTGTGCTAAGTTCTAAAGATACTCAGAAGTGGATATTAAACTACTTTCTCTCAGCCAATAAATATTAATCAATCATTTACTACAGTCAGTCATTATCTCTTTTGATCCTCATATATTATGAGGGAGATATCATTACCTCCATCCATAAGTGAAAATACTGAGACTCTGGATGTGAGCAGGACTTGCCCAAGCTCACATAAACAGAAACCCAGAGCTTAGATTTGAAACCAGCTTGGCCAGCTCCAGAGAGTTCAATCCATCCCCTGTCACTGGTAGTGACACTTCTGAGAAAGGTGACCATAACTGGGCATTCCTGAGGTTCAGATTCTATCCTGGGTCACAGGAAAGGGAATTACAAAAACAAAACAAAGGCATATCAGTGGAGAAAAGGAACTTAGAGAGGCCAGACTTGTGATTGTTGTGTGGCATTTTTTGAAGGGGAATGAGTGATAGAGTTCGTTAAATACTGCCTGATTGAATATTTCCTCCCTTCACTTCAGATGGATTTTCCCAAGGGTAGGTGTTCACCCCCTGGACCCCTATGTATTGTTATAAAACACATGGATATGAACTCTGTATGCCACTGACGCAGCTATATAAATAGATAAACCCATGCTATTACCAAGGACTGGAATTTTCTGTTTCAGATTAAATATAATGAGTTTATGGCCTCTGCAACCACATCATTTAAAACAGTGACTTTTAAGATAATTTTAGATAGTTTTGGTGACTTGACTGTAAAGAGCAATTTGTGGAGAAATATTGCAACACAGTATAACAAAACAACTCAACTTCTTTTCAAGTCCTGTATTTTCAGTAACACTCTGTTCTTCCTCATAAATTGATCTCCTTTCACTTAGTTGCACTTGGATTCTATACCTAGAAAGAGAACTTGGCAGTCTAAGGTAAAGTAAGTTCTAATTGGGCTCATCCCTCCTAACAATCAGTAGTGTAAAAAGTAGTATATATCTATGCATGTGGAATAATAGCCTCTTTCCAAATGAGCTTGTAAGTTAAATGTATGTCACGAATACCCCAAACTCTGAGACCAGTTATCTTCCATTTCAGTACAATTATAAAGTCAGCAGAGTTTAGCCTGTGAAGAGACTTCTCATATATATATATATATATATATATATATATATATATATATATGGAAATATTGTTGCATGGAATATCTGAAATTTTCTTGCCTATGTTCTCCTCTAGGATTTTATGATGTCACAACTAATATTTAAGTCTTTTATCCACCTTTTATTTTTGTGTATGGTATTAGTTGGTGATCAAGGTTCTTTTTTTTTTGCATGTAGCTGTACAGATCACACAACACCATTTGTTGAAGAGGATATTTTTACTCTATTTTATGCGTCTTCCTCCTTTGTTGAATGTTAACTGACCATAGAAACTTGGGTTTATTTCTGGGCTCTATTCTGTTCCATTGATCTATGTGTTCTTATGCCAATACAAGACTGTTTTTATTATCATGGCCTTGTAATATAATTTGATGCCAGGTAGGGTGGTCCATCCTATTTTGTTCTTCTTTCTCAAAATTGTTGTGGTTATTCAGGGTTATTTATGGCTCTGTATAAATTTTTGAAATGTTTGGTTTTTATCTGTGAAATATGTCATTGGTATTTTAATATGGATTGCATTGAATCTGTAAATTGCTTTGGGTAGTATAGACATCTTGATGATGTTTTTCTTCCAATCCATGAACACGGTATATGCTTCCATTTATTTGTGTCTTCCTCAATTTCTTTCTTCAGTGCTGTGTAGTTTTCTGAGTATAGGTTTTTACCTCCTTGGTTTGGTTTATTTCCAAACCAGGTACTTTATTTTTCTTTTTGCTATAGCAAAGGAGATTTTTTCCTTTAATTTCTGTTTCTGATATTTCATTGTTGGTATGCAAAAATGCCATCAATTTCTGAATATTGACTTTGTATCCTGCTGTGTTACCAAATTCACTTATTAGATCAAGTAGTTTTTTGGTGGAGTCTATTGATTTTTCCATGTTCACCATTATATCATTTGCAAACAATGACAACTTTACTTTCTCCTTTCCAGTTTGGATGCCTTTTACTTATTTTTCTTGTCTGATCACTGTGGCTAAAACTTCCAATACTATGTAGAACAGAAGTGGTCAAGGTGGACATCCTTGTCTTGTTCCTGATCTTAGTGGGAAAGCTTTTAGTTTTTGCCCATTGAATATTATATTGGCTGTAGGTCTCTCATATATGGCCTTTGTTATATTTAGGTATGCTCCTGTACTCCTACTTTCTGAATTTTTTATCATAAATGGGTGTTGTACCTCATCAAATGCTTTTTCTTCATCTATTGATATGATCGTGTGATTTTTTTCTTTCCTTCTGTTTATGTGATGTGTTACATTTATTAATCTGCAAAGATTATACCATCCTTGCATCCTGGGATGAATCCCACTTGATCATGGTATATGATCTTTTTAATGCATTGCTGGATATGGTTTGCCAATATTTTGTTGAGGACTTTAGCATCTATATTCACCAGCAATAATGGCCTATAGTTTTCCTACTTTGTTGTATCTTTATCTGGTTTTGACCTTAGGATGATTCTAGCTTCATAAAAAGAGGTTAAGAGTCTTTCCTCTTCTTTAATTTTTTTGGAATAGTCTGTGAAGGATAAGGATTAGCTGTTCCTTAAATGTTTTGTAAAATTCTCCTATGAAACTGTCCAGTACAGGGCTTCTGTGTGCCAGGAACTTTTTGATTACTGCTTTGATTTCACCAGCTGTTATCAGTATGTTCAGGCTTTTTGCTTCTTCTTCATTCAGTTTTGGAAGGTTATGTTTCTAGAAATTTGTCCATTTCACCTAGGTTTTCAAATTTCTTGGCATATAGTTTTTCATAGTAATTTCTTACAATCCTTCGTATTTCTGTGGTGTCAGTTGTAATCTCTCCTCTTTCATTTCTGATTGTGTTTATTTGGGTCTTCTCTCTTTTTCTCTTGATGAGTCTGCCTGAAGGCTTGTTCATTTTGTTCATCTTTTCAAAGAACCAGCTCCTGGATTTATTGATCCTTTGAATGGTTCTTTTAGTCTCTATGTCATTTAATTCTGTTCTAATCTTGGTTATTTCCTTCCTACTAGTTGCTCTAGGCTCTGTTTGCTGTTGTTCCTCCAGTTTTTGTAGATGAAGTATTAGGTTATTTATTTGAAATGCTTCTATCTTTTTTTAGGTAGGCCTGTATTGCTATGAATATCCCTCTCAGAACTGCCTTCACTATGTTCCATATTTTGTGGACTATTATGAGTTCATTTGCATTTGTCTCCAGAAATTTTTTATTTCTTCCTTGATCTCATTATTAGTCCATTCATTGTTTAATAGCATGGCATTCAATCTCCATGGATTTGAGTGGTTTTGAGTTTTTTCCTTGAGGTTAATTTCTAATTTCAGGCCCTTATAGTCTGAGAAAATGCTTCATATGATTTCAGTTTTCTCAAATTTGTTGAGTCTTTTTTTTATCATGTTATCCATCTTTGAAAATGTTCCATGTGTCTATGGCCATACCACCCTGAATGCTCCCAATCTCATCTGAAAATGTTCCCTCTGCATTTGCAAATGAATGTGTATTTTTCTTCTTTGGGATGAATGGTTATATATATATAACCATTCCACAATATCCTTGTTATTTTATTTGGAAGATCTATCCATTTTTGACTGGGGTGTTAAATTCTCCTAGTATAAATGTGTTGCTGTCTATATCTTTCTTGAAGTCCTCCAAGATTTTCCTTATATATTTGGGTGCTCCTATGTTGGGTGCATATATATTTATAATGTTTATGTCTTCTTGGTGGATTCTTCCCTTGAGTATTATGAAGTGACCTTCTGGGTCTCTCTTTATGGCTCTTCTTTTGAAGTCTATTTTGTCTGATATGAGTATTGCTACCCCACCTTTTTTTTCTTGTGCGTTTGCTTGGAAAATTTGTTTCTAGCCCTTCACTTTCAGTCTGTGTAGGTCTTTTGTCCTGATGTGGGTCTCTTCTAGGCAGCATATGTGTGTGTCATGCTTTCTTATCCATTCAGCTATTCTATGCCTTTTGATTGGAGTATTTAATCCATTAACATTTAAGATTATTATTGATAGGTACTTATTCATTTTCTTCCTTTGTACCTGTGTTCCTCTCTCTCTCTCTCACTCTTCCTCTTCTTATAGCAGTCCCTTTAGGGACTGTCTTATGGTGCTGGTTTGGTGGAGTTGTATTCTTTCAACCTTCTTTTGTCTGGGAAAATCCACTATTCGCCTTCCATTTTAATTGAGAGCCTTTCTGGGCAGAGTAGTCTTGGTTACAGGCCTTTGCTTTTCATTACTTGGAATATTCCTTGCCATTCCCTTCTGTCTTGTATTGTTTCTGTTGAGAAATTAGCAGCTAGCCTTATCGGAGCTCCTTTGTATGTTACTTCTTGTTTCTCCTTTGCTGCTATTAAGATTCTCTCCTTTTCTTTAAAACTCAGCATTTTAATTGTGGTGTGCCTTGGAATAGGCGTCTTTGGATTCATCTTGATTGGGACCCTCTGTGCTTCCTGAACTTGTGTAATTTTTCCCCTCTGTAAGTTTGGGAAGTTTCCTGTCATTATTTTTTCAAACAGGGTTTCTATCCCTTGCTCTTTTTCTTCTCCTTCTGATATTACTATGATTCAAATGTTGTGGGGCTTCATGTTGTCTTGCAGTTCCCTTAAGCTATCTTCATATTTTTTATTCTTTTTAATGCAACTATTCTGCCTGGATATTTCTTTCTATCTTGTCTTCCATCTCACTAATTCAGTCCTCTGCTTCTTCTAGACAGCTTGTGTATTCCTTCTAGTGTATATTTTTATTTCAGATATTGTATTCTTCATTTCTTCTTGGTTCTTGTTTATAGTTTTTATTTTTTTTTTCATACTGTTGTAGCTCCTGCTCAGTTCCTTGAAGTTGTCAGTAGGTTCCTTGAAAACCTTTATAATCATTCTTTTGAATTCTACATCTGATAGTTTGCCTCCATTTTATGTGACTCTTTTTGTTTGTTTTTGTGATTCTGGATGCTCTGCTTTGCCAGCTGTCTTCATAGTTTGAACTCTGTGGTAGGAGTTCTGTGGGACTTAGTGGTGCAGCCTCTATTCTCTCTTTGTCTGGATGCTCTAGAGTTGCCCTTTCTTCTGTTTGAGTGGGCTCTGTTATTGTACTTAGGCCTTACCTGTTGGTGGCCCCTTTGTTGGTGGGTTCTCCCCTCCAGCAGGTTAACTCATATTCACAACTCCCACTTTGTTCTGTTTGCTGTTCAAAGTGAAATTTGCCTCAGCTGTTAGAGTTTGCCTTCTGACTTCTTTCTGAATCTGTCTTTGTTTTTTTTTTTTTTTTTCCACAACTCCAGGTCTTATTGTCTTTTTTTATATAAACATTTTATTTATTTATCTTTAGAGGGGAAGGGAAGGAGAGAGGGAGAGAGGGAGAGAAACATCAATGTATGGTTGCCTCTCGTCTGTCCCCTGCCGGGAACTGGCCTGCAACCCAGGCATGTGCCCTGACTGGGAATCAAACTGCAGTCCCTTGGTTCACAGGCCCATGCTCAATCCACCGAGCTACACCAGCCAGGGCAGGTCTTATTGTCTTATAGTTGGAAAAAAAGCCTCATGCTGACTTTAAACCTGCAAAGTGGGTTTTGCTGATCTTCCCGTATGCTGCAGGCTGAGAGGGGCTGAGCTCTATTTTTTTCCTTTCCTATGGTTCCACAAGGGTGGGGACTCAGTCTAGGCTACAATAATCACAGGTGCCCAGTTTCCAGCCTATGCCCTCGGTCCACTGTGCAGCCAGCACTGTCCACTCTGGGCATATGTGCCAGGCAGGCAACTATGATACATTTCATTGGGCAACCTTTTGAGTGGGAGCAAATCACACTTCTCTTCCTCCCTGTTTGTTGGCCTGGGTGTGCACACATACACAAAATCCTTTAGGGGTGCTCTGTTCCCCTACTGAAAGAAGTCTCTCTGGGCACTGCTAGCTCTCCAAGCCCCTGCCCCCTCCTTTGATAAATCTGTGAGGTGACTCAAGTGGGAGCAAATTGTACCCCTACTCCTCCCACTTTGCTTGTCCAGCCACCATGCATGCTGAGTTCTTGCACAGTGGCTGAGATCCTCTTTTGAGGAAGGTTCCCTTTGGGGCAGTGGCTGTTCCTAACACATGCCCAGCTTTCCACACAGACCAACTTTCTGACCAGTCCAGAGTCTGTCCAGGTTACAGCCAGTCATGGCCCATGTCTTCTCCCATATCCAGGTGTCACCCTGCTCCCCAATTTCTCTAGTCTGTCCCAGCCAATGACCACCACTCCAGCCAGGGTATACCACTGGCTGTGTGTCTTTTTATCCCCTCAGTCACTTACTGCCTTTTTATCCCCTTAGTGATTTTACACATCCAGGTCTCTCCTGGCACATGTCTATGACTTCCCCACTCTGGAAGGGGAGGGAACCACTAAGTTGCAATCACTAACCCAGCTCTCCTCCAAAACTCCTGCAACTGCTGTGGTCTCCAGCGCAGGGCCAAGGGACCATCCCTTCAGCCTACAAAATCCTCTTGCTGTCCATTTTTATACATCCACTGCAACCTTTGGCTTCCAAACTTCATATCAGCTGGGATTTTGTTGGCTGTTCACCCTGTTCTCCAGAAGATCAGCTATGTGTCCCAGTTGGGTACTCAAACAAGTGGGTTCAGTTCCCTCCTATGTTGCCACCATCTTTTCTATTCACCATCTGTAGTTCTAAAGATAAGTTAGGTCATGTAAAAATTGACACATTTATTAAAATGTGTTAAAAATTAGGCCAAATCTACTTTGTGATTTATAGCTATAATTGATATTGTTACCTAACCAAAGTGGGGGTTTGGCTGCCTGCCACTACCAATAAGCAAATTCCAGAGGCAGAGCTTGATGAGAAAGGAAAAAGATCTTCAATGTTGCACAGTCTGGAAGAATGGCAGACTCTTGTCTCAAAAGCTCATTCCCTCTGGAAACCCAGTAGAAAGCCCACCCCTCAGCCAGACCAAAACTAAAAGCAGCATCCAGAATTCCTTTTCCTATTCCAAGTACTATGCTTTGGGAACTGCAGACAGCTGCTGAGCCAGCTATAAGCCAGGTGGATTACTTATTCCTGGTTGCTGTCCAGCTTCAGACTCCTTCCTCAGAATGGTGTGTAGGGCTAATGCAACCAATGGCCACATGACTTCAGGGCCACAAATTCCCACAAATGCACTGGCCAGTATGTTCACCAGGTGGGCAAGAGAGTGTCCCCTTCTTCCCTTGGGATTAAATCAGTTTTAGGTATGAGAGGGGCCAGGTGCCTCCTCAACATGCCCAAACTTCCATGTACCCTGGGAGGGTCCAATTCCTTCTTTTCCTCAGGCTAGACTGACAAGTTTCATACAGCACCTCTCCCTCCTGCCATATCAACCTCTAGAGTGCATGTGCCTGCCTTATCCCAGTCCCACCCCCAATTCTGTACCAGAAAGAAATAGGAGGGCTTTTCCCCCTATCCACTTGACTTGTTAACCTTGCACATGCTCAGTGTAATGCTTCCTCCTCCCACAATCTTGCCTAAGGGTAGAGGATTTGTCACCAGAAGCAGGACAGGCCTGCTCAGAGGTGCAGCATTCACAAGGCACTAGCTTGGCTACCTGGATAATACAGTCTTGACTACTGCCTCCAGTGGTTCACAATCTCCTCCTGCATTCCCTACTTTCTCCCCAAGGTCTGGCCAGGTTATTTGTATCACTATGGGACAAAATTAAGAAGCAATTAAAAATGTATTATCAAGTAGTTCTGCTTGATAATATTTTAGCTCTGCCCAAATATTGCTACATAACAAACCATCTTCAATCTCTGGACCTTAGAACATCACCTATTCTTTTGTTCATGGATATGAGGATCAACCACATCCCCTGGGCCAGGAAAGAGGTCAGGCTGTGAATTGAGTTCAGGTTTCATCCTTGGATCAACTGTTCTGTAAAGAATGTTCTTCTTGGGGTAAAAGGCAGGAGCTCAAGAGGACAAGCCTCAACTGTAAAAACTCATTTTAAGGTTCTGTTTAACTAACTTCTGCTAATATTCCATTGGCCAAAGCAAATTCCACAGACAAGCCAATGTCAAGGGACAATGTAGTGGACTCCTACAGGGATAAAAGATAGGAAGAGAGCATTTCTGGACAATTACCTAATTCATTACATTAATAGTAAAGTTGGAACATAGATATCACAAAAGTTTTGGAGATGGTTCAAGAATTCTTCTTTAAGTCAACACCACTTTAATTCGATACAGTTGAATCCAGACAGGCCCTGCTGTCTATAGCTGTCATGACACCTATGAAATCACATTCGGAGAAATAATTGTTTGTAATTCTGTTTGTTGCATGGAATTTATTGTCAATACAAATCAAAAAAGAAAAACTTGAAGTTCCTCTAACATCTCTCCATGTTTATGTAATTAAAAATCCGGTTAATTGCATTCCATATGCATCTTCCTACCTTTTCTTGTTTTCTTTTTAAAGATTTTATTTATTTTTTAAATAGAGAGAGGGGAAGGGAGGGAAAAGGAAAGGTAGAGAAATATCAGTATGTGGTTGCCTCTCATATGCCCCCCACTGGGGACCTGGCAGGCAACCCAGGCACGTGCCTTGGCTGGAAATTGAACCAGTGACCCTTGGTTCACAGGCTGGCATTCAATGCACTGAGCCACACCAGCCAGGGTGGTTTTTTTTTTCTTTGTGAGGAGACCTGCTTAATGTGTTACATTTTATGTAATGAAACTGATTTACAAAAGAATACCGTAATCAAGACTTTGAGGAGGACAACTACAGTTGGTAAATTAAAGTGAGAATAGTACTTAATGTCCCAGACTCTATTTCAGTATCTTTTTTTTAATCTCCTGCTAAGAACCCTAAAAGGCACCTCTTGTTTGTGTTTCAAGCAGCAGCAATAAAAATGGGGGGAGGGACAGACAAACTGAAATGAATATGCTGTAGAGGCAATTTTTGTTTTGATCAGATTCTGTTGTCTATGTGAAATGGACTCATTTCTCTGAGGCACTTAGTTGCATTGCTCAGCAGGGGAGAAGCCATTAAGATAATACTAGTTCCATACATGTCAGGGTAACAAATGTCTGTCACTCTTCTTTCTCTTTCCCAAAACACCACAGACACACACACACCCCCCCCACACACACAGGTACCCCACACACACACCACAAACACACACTTTTACATGCATACACACATGCACATTCATATTCACATAAGTATGCCACTGCATGCACATGTAGTCATTTATTCATACCATATACACACACATATATGCATGCATCATGCACCCTCGTAATATTAAACAAATGAATAATGTCTACCAAATATACTTAGAGAGTCTTTGAAGGCAGATCTAACAAACTATGCCTCACTCTGCTCCTAGAGTATAGCAGTGTACAGAGAGCTACAACCTTGATTTCTGCTTTTTTCTCTCTGTCACAGATCTCAAACCTGCCATTGCATCTCATACTAATCTGTTCCAAAGTGGTGGCACAACCTGAGAGTTCTCATATGACTGCATTATGTTATAAAATAATTAAATTGAAAAAGCAAAACTTAGGACAGCAACGTAAATATTTACTACTCTCTGATTTGCCTTTCAGGTTATACTTTCTTCAACTTCTTCCTTCCTCTCTCACCTGTTCTTAAAAGTGTTTTGTATGCTGCTTCATTTTCATTGAGCATTATTCAATTGACTAAGATTCTGACTATTACATAGAAAGTTTCCTTTGATGTCAAAGAAATTCCTCCACAGTAATATCACCAGGGTTATTACCATTGGTTATAATGATTTTGAAAGCAATTTCCAGGAAGAATCAGCCACAAGTACTTCTAGATCCTACCATTAGGATGTACCATGAGGATCTACCATTACAAAAAAACAAAGCTAAGGAGAAAGTCCAAGAAGTAATGTTCAAATAGTGTTAGGTCAATTAATTTTCATTCTACACTCATCATTTCTTATAAAAATAACAATCATGTTACATGTTAACTAGTTCTGATGGTTGCACAGACAGACAAGAAGTTTTATAGTCATTTTAACAGTGAAAAAGGCATGGCTTTTAAATATTATAAGATTTGGTAAAAATGATTCAGAAAATTAAGTGACCAACCAGAATGTCCTCTTTTGTGACATATCTGTGTTTTTCTTTTCCTGTTGGGTTTCCTGTGTTTTTTATGTTATTTTGTATATTGATTTTTTAATGTATTAGTACAAAGTCCTCTGTAAATGACCTATATTGCTGTTGTATGCTTGCACTGGCTTATTTTGCACACTCTTACTGGTGTTTTGATAAACTAATGATGCTGATTAATGTCTTCCAGATTTCCAGTCTTTCCCTAATGGTTAGTGCTTTGCAATGTGAAGACCTTTTTTCTGTTACCTTTCACAGTTAATTTTATAACCTATTTAGAATTTATTTGGGGTGTGCTGAAAACTATTCCTTCATGGTAGGTCTATTGATTACCAATTTCACTTTTTTCCCTGAAAATGTTTTATTTCAAATTAAAACTTAAAAGAATTTTTGTACCTAACAAAAACTTAATTTTTGTTTGGCAGAAAAATTTATATTGGATATTTTTTTTCTTTTGGCACTTTCAAGATGTCATTGCATTGTCTCTGGCTTCCATTATTTTTGTGGAGAAGTCATCTGTAGGTCTGATTGTTACTATTTTTGAAATTAATGGATTTTTGTTCACTAAATAATTTCATATTTTTAAACCTTGATTTTCAGCAGTATTACGTAGATTAGCTTCAGTGGGGTATGTTCTCTATTAATCCTGCTTGTGGATCATAAAACTTTTTAAACATGATTTGATATCTCCTAGTAATTTGGGGAAAATTATCAGCCATTATATTTTAAAATACTGATTTTGCCAGATTACATATAGGTTAGACCCTATCTTATATGTTTAATAACTCCTTTCAGTCTTTTTTTGAACTGTATTGTTTATTTTTCTTTTAACCTAACTTTCAGTTTACTAATTCCTTCTTTGACTGTGTCTAATTGCTACCAAATACACCTATTGAATTTTTAACTTAATTATTTTATATTTTTGCTTTCAAAATTTACATTTGACTTTTTTAATAGTTTCCATTTTTCTGGCCAACTTCTTTGCCATGAAAAATTTTCATTTTGGCATTTAATTCTTAAACACATTAATCATTAATTTAAAGTTGTGTCTATAATATCTGGATCTCTACTATGTCTCTGTTATCTTATTGTTGTGATTTTAAGTGATTCATTCTGATTCTTTTGAATGCCAGGTAATTTTTTTTTTTAATGCAGAACACTACACTCTGTGTAAAATTTTAACTTGAGGCTCTGGGGGGGTTAACCTTTTCCTGCAAAGGATTTATTTTTGCTTTTGAAAATCAGGTAAGACAGAACAGAGAACTGTAACATATTAGGAACTGAACTGATTAGAAGTTGGACTTCAGTTTTTGTTTGTGTTTGTGGAGGGTTTTTTTTTTTTTTTGTATTTTTGTTTTTGTTTTGAAGATGATCAGAGACCTGTATTCTGATCCTCATTATTGATTAAGCAGCCTACAAAAAACATTTTCTTTACCTCTGCCGCAAGCAGCAGCAGTTGCATCCAAGCCTAAAATAGAATGCACAAATAATAGAAGACCTTGTAAAAAAAAGCCAGCAGGTAAGATCTCTGCTTATCCTGGCTTAGGTGAAGGTAGAATAGGAAAGTATATAAGAACAATATTTTAAAGATTCTGTTGTTCAAAGCTGAGACCTGCAAGAGAGAAGCTAACTAAAAGATACAAAACTGCCCAGCTCAGCAATCTGAAGCAACCAAGCTGATGGATTTCACTTTTTTTAATGCACTGGTCTTTTTTTATTATTATACTTTATTGATTATGCTGTTACAGTTGTCCCATTTCTCCCCCATTATTCCCCTCCACCCTGCACACCCCCTCCCACCCACATTCCCTCTCTTTAGTTCATGTCCATGTGTCATAAGTTCTTTAGCTTCCACTTTTCCCAAACTATTCTTGCCCTCCCCCTGTCCATTTTCTCCCCACCGTCTATGCTACTTATTCTCTGTACCTTTTCCCTCTCTCCTCCTCCCACTCCCCTGTTGCTAACCCTCCTTGTGATCTCCATTTCTGTGTTTCTGTTCCTGTTCTACTTGTTTGCTTAGTTTGTTTTTGCTTTAGATGTGGTTGTTAATAGCTATGAGTTTGCTCTTTTTTTACTGACCTATTTTTTATCTTCTTTTTCTTAGATAAGTCCCTTTAACATTGCATATAATAAGGGCTTGGTGATGATGAACTCCTTTAACTTGACCTTATCTGAGAAGCACTTTATCTGCCCTTTCATTCTAAATGATAGCTTCAATGTATAGAACAATCTTGGATGTAGGTCCTTGACTTTCATGATTTGGAATACTTCTTTCCAGCCCTTCTTGCCTGAAAGGTCTCTTTTGAGAAATCAGCTGACAGTTTGATGGGAACTCCTTTGTAGGTGACTGTCCCCTTATCCCTTGCTGCTTCTAGAATTATCTCCTTTATTTTAATCTTGGCTAATGGAATTATGATGTGCCTTGGTGTCCTCCTTGGGTCCACCTTCTTTGGGACTCTCTGAGCTTCCTGGACTTCCTGGAAGTCTATTTCCTTTGCCAGATTGGGGAAGTTCTCCTTTATTATTTGTTCAAATAAGTTTTCCACTGGTTGCTCTTCTTCTTCCCCTTCTGGTACCCCTATAATTTGGATGTTGGGATGTTTAAAGATGTCCTGGAGGTTCCTAAGCCTCTCCTCATTTTTT